>PVIC010051619.1:0-12427 GCA_004025085.1 Thryonomys swinderianus
ACACCGACCTCTGAGAGCAGCTCGCCCGGGCGGAGCAGCCGCGCGTGGCAAACCCCAGGGCTCTGCTTTGCTCCTCGCAGCATTTCCAGGGACTTGACACCAGCTAAGCTCTTTATAATGTCTGTCAGATGAACTGTTCATCAGATACTGTTTAGTTCTCCTTATATCTGTAATCATTGAAAATGCTTTCAGGTAATTTTTATAAATAGCATTTAAAATGGAATACTCCCATTAGTTTTTAAAATTGGTCAATTCTCATGGGCCGGAGATTTAGCTCAGTGGTTCCGGTGCCTGCCTCACAAGCGCAAGGTCCTGAGTTCGATCCCCGGTAACCACATACAGTGCTGGGCGTGGAGACTCACGCCCACCAGCAATCAGTACCACATACCGCAGTGCTGGGTGTGGTGGCTCACGCTTGTCATCCCAGCACTCGGGAGGCAGAGGCAGGAGGATTGCTGAGTTTGTGGCTTGCCTGGGCTACATAGTGAGCTCAGAGCCAGCCTGAACTACAAAGCAAGACCCTGTGTAAAAAAAAAAAAAAAAAAAAAAAAAAAAATTTGTCAATTCTCACTAACCTTGATCTTTTTATATAGTGGAGAAAAAGTTGTTTCCCTCTCATATTTTTGAATTTCCTAGTATCAATCCTTATTTTTGTATAGTGAACCTTATGTCTACCATGAGTTATTTACAAGTACCCTCTCTCATTCTTTGCTGCCAAACTGTGGTTTTTAGAAACAATACTTTTTATATTGGACCAGTATGATAATATTCATTGTTTGTATTTATACTAGACTGTACACTGGATAAGGTAAAAAATTTTGCTTGTGGGCTGGAGGGTTAGCTCAGTGGTTCCAGCACTTGCCTCGCAAATGTAAGGTCCTAAGTTCGATCCCCGGAAACCACATACAATGCTGGGCGTGGAGACTCACGCCCACCAGCAATCAATACCACATACCATGGTGCCGGGCATGGTGGCTCATGCCTGTCATCCCAGCACTCGGGAGGCAGAGACAGGAGGATTGCTGAGTTCGGGGCTTGCATGGGCTACATAGTGAGCTCAGGGCCAGCCTGAACTACAAAGCAAGACAGTCTCAAAAAAAAAAATTTGTTTGTTTGTTTACATCCTGGTCTATAGTAGGTGCTCAATAAATGCTGATTAAATGAAAAGAAGGAGGGAAGGAAGGAGACAGGTAAAAGACAACTTGCAGACCATAAGCTCAGAAAGCTTGCTTTTTAGCCACAACAGAGCTGTTTTCAGGTACGGATTATATATGTGGATAACAGTCTGCTTCAGTCAGATTCCAAAGATTGTTTCCAAACGATCAGTTATGGAGAATACAAATCTAAGTAAATCAGGTATCTATTAAAATCACAAACCTTTAATGGTTTTGAAAGTAGAACCAATAGGATAACAGATTTACTCAAAAACATGATTTCCACTTACATATATCTAACTTGTTGAATAATACAGGAAAAAAGCTAACACCACTAAGTTATTAGAGACATCATATAAAAATCAAAATTTATAAATTTCTCTTAAAACACAAATCCTTTTCACAGAGAAGGCTCTAGATTGCTAATATTCTGGAAATCACATTGGTTTTATTTGCTTTTGTTAAACATTGTGTATCTGTGATGATTAACTCTTACTATCTTGAATTATTTTTGTAAAATGCTTCCTCTATTTTAATTTATACCTTGGAAAGAAATATCCCTTAAATTAAAAATCTAGGGTGAGCAGAAATAGACATTGCCCAAAATATGGAGAACATGTTTTTATTCTGCTACCAGCAGATCTTGATGTGCTAGGGGAAATGCGCAGTGCTTGATACATAGGGACAGTGTTTGAATAAGGTTGAATAGAAATAAATGTACTTTCTGTATTTCTTACCAATACCTATTTTTTAAATTATTCATCGTCTGTTTTTTCTTGAAATGACTTCTCTATCAGCCTGTAACTGCTATATCTGTGAAATTATTTGTCTTGAGCCACATAATTGCATTTTGTGGGCAACTCATCTTGTAGATACCAGAGGGAAAAAATTCAATCTTAAAATTATACCTTTCTTATCTACAGAGGAGGAAAAATGTCTTCTATGCAGTGTCATTTTGCTCAGAAAAACTTCCCTCACTTCAGAAAACATTGTGTGAAAGCCATAAATGATGCAGAACAAGAAACTATCAGTGGACATACCTTGCATAACATTTGCAGAAATTCTCAGCTTCAGAGCAGAAGTCTTAATCATGAGGAGGGCTGTGGACAGTTCAGATAAGATACTACCTGATCTGCACTGAGACTGAGGGATATCTCAAAGGATTTTTCTAAGTTGTCTGCTTGAAAGAGCTTATTTGTAAAGTTGATGTTAAATGAATATTCTAATTTTTTATCTTAACTGCTTTGGCTCACAGACAAAAAAGACTAACCACCACTGGGAAATTGGATGTAAATATTTTTCCTTGGAAGAGGCCAAAAATATGTTTATCGGTAAAGAAGGATGAAATGTGATTAACGGTTACTTTTTCAGTGCTAGGACTTGAACCCAGGTCTTCTTCATGCCAAGCTGGTCCCCAAGCTCAGTGCCTATCAGCGGTAGCATAAAGAAAATGTGGTAGATATGCACAATGGAATATTATTCAGATATAAAAAAGAATGAAACTGCATCATTTGCAGGAATATGGGTGGATGTGGAGGTCAATATGTCAAGCAAAATAAGTCACACACCTAAAGACAGTTACACACGTGCCATATTACTGTAATATGCCCATATAAGAATGGAATAATATTATGCCTCAAAAATTTTTTAAAAATTAAAAACTGATGAGTAAAATAATTTAGAAGAAAGCTGTATTTTGGGGTAAATTGAACTCATGTAAGCTGCTTTCTTTCCCACTAGAAATCACCTTAAAAGAAACAAAACAAACCTAAGCACCTTCCTGTCAGATCTCTGACTCAGAACTAAATAGGAATGAAGTCTTTCTTATATCTGGTCTCTGATTGCTCCTTTAGAGTTCTGGAAATTCAATTTGTTGGCTCTGTCAAAGTGCTCTCTGGAGAAGAGTATAAGCCTTAGCTGAACGAAGAGATAGAAAAGACTTGATATTAAAGATGGTTTACTTGATAGTCCACGGAAAATACAGCCAAGTCAAGAATGCCCTTGCTTGTGACTGATTAAGAAACAATTTTTGCAGGAAAATGTGTATACTTTATGAATCTCTGGCTTACAGTTTAGTACAAGTTGTTTTTATCTCCCCACTTAATACTGACTGTACCCAAGCTAAAAAAGCTTGGTACTTCCTTCTGCAGTTGGTTTACTTTTATTTGTTCTTTTATGAAAAATTAATATGTCAAATGAATAATATAAACATTGCCCAACCTATAGAAATTAAATATTTTGAAATATTTTTGTAAAGTATCAAGCAGAATATATATAATACATACATGAGAGCAAGTGATTATGATTCTGGTTCTGATGTATCACGGGTGTATCTCTTGTGTATAAAAGATTTCTTGCTGCATAAAACTTTAACAGCCATCCTACCATGTTGTCTTATAATAGTCTCATAAAATGAAGGTCGTGGTAGCGAAGACTGTGAATGTCGTTTGCAGTGACCTGATTCTGATTCCTAGGACACCGGCTGGAGAGATCTGGTCGTGACTGAATGGGACAGACCCAGAGCCCAGCTCGTGTGCCGCCCTGCCCCTGTGGCCGCGCTGACCGGCACGCGTACGGGGTGCCCACCAGCTATGGCAGAACCCCAGGACCTGGGAAGCCATGTGGCACCCTGCGAGTGCAGAAAGACCCTCCACTGAGATGGGAAGTGGTCAGCACTGGGCCGCTCGGGTCCGGTCTCCTCCTCACGCGGCCTCTGCTCCCCACGCTCGCTTTCTGTAGCGGTTCCAAGCAGACGTCTCAGCTCAAAGGCATCGCCTGATTTGTGTGTCAGGGCCCGACCCTGAGAGCCGACTGGCTGCCCTCAGGAGCCGGGAGGCAGTGTTTGTGGCAGCAGCAGCTAGCACCGAGGGACACCTCCCTGCGCGCCAGGCGCTGGACGATCGGTCCCGACATCATCTCATTTAGCTCTTACAGTCACGACCTCAGGTCGTAGTGTTCTGTGCTTTATGCCAAAGTACCTAAGACTTAGTTGGCGTCACTTCCCAACCTTGTTTTCTCTGACTGTAGACCCCCAGATGTGAGGTCCCTCTATGGTTCCAACTTCGTTTTTTAGAACCATGGCAGCAAAATAGCTTCGTACCATCAGAGAGGGCTGGGGCCCGGTCGCGGTCAGGACATTGTGATCATTCACATGTCTGTAAAGCTAACTGGAAAAGCACCTGTGTCTACAGAGACGCAGGCAGAAAGCCCACAGCCTGTTCTCTCGCACAGTTCCTCCCTTTAATCCCTAGGGTTTTGTTTCCATGGGGATTTATGCTGTTTTGCCAGCCGCAGCTCATTGTTGACTCAGATTATGTTTAGCAGCCATTAAAATCCCCAGGCCTTTTTAAATATGTGCTACAGATAAGTCTAATTTTCCTTCTCTGTGCACACAAGTAGAAGTTTTGCAGAAGGGTGAAATTTGTCTTTAAGAATGGCCCATCTGGCCCGGAGGGTTTGCTCAGTGGTTCCGGCGCCTGCCTCACAAGCACAAGGTCCTGAGTTCGATCCCCGATAACCACATACAATGCTGGGCGTGGAGACTCACGCCCACCAGCAATTAATACCAGAGACCACAGTGCCGGGCGTGGTGGCTCACGTCTGTCATCCCAGCACTCGGGAGCAGAGACAGGCGGATTGCTGAGGTCGAGGCTTGCCTGGGCTACATAGTGAGCTCAGGGCCAGCCTGAACTACAAAGTGAGACCCTGTCTCAAAAAAAAAAAAAAAAAAAGAATGGCCCATCTAACTTGTCCGATCTTTGTTCTTTAGTAAATTAGAGACAGTTCAGGAGTTGTGCTGTTTGGCCGCGTGGCTGACTCTGGATAGCCGTCATCATAGATCAACTGCTGACCACGTTTGGGAACAGCCAGTGCGCACTCTGTTCATAGCTGGAGTGAGTACTCCTTGGTGAGTCATGGAGCGAAGTGGAGCCCGAGTTCCTGCTGCAGACGCCAGAGGACAGCTGGGCCCCGCTCCCTGTGGCTGAGGCAGAGCCGTGCAGCGGAGTCTGGCCGCTCCCACGTCCTGTCCAGGCGAACGGAGTGGGGCGCAGGGTCGCTCCGAGCATCCCCACGGAGGCTGGCCACATGGAGGACACAGCAGAGCAAGGCTGGGGCCTGTTGCCGGCACCTGTGCTCTTCTGCTGGCATTCCCTGGGCTCGGTCCCGCTGCCTGCGTCCCTGATCCCTGCTCACGCTCTGGCTCGCTCATCCTGTGCCCCGTTTGTGCTATGACAGCCGGAGCGGGTTGGGGGCTGCAGTGGCGCGCGTGGAGGGCTGCCCCGTTCTCTTCTTCGCTGCTGCTCTCCTGGGGCGAGGCCCCATCTCCGGGCAATAGCCCCTGCCCGGCTGCTGCGTCCGCGACCACATCCACCGCAGACTCGCGTCCTGGAGGTCAGGCCGGGCCGCTCCCCTGGTGGGATCCGCAGTGGCTCTCGTGACCTGGAGACCAAGTCCCGGCCTCCTCCGTGGCTGCCTCCGGGCGCAGTTCGGCCGCTCGCCGCTCTGCCCTCTGGCAAGGCAGCCTCCTACTTCTCTGGGACCAAGCTCCGTCCAGCGTCTGAGCCCTTGTACTTTTTATAACTGTGAGACTGAGAAAGCAGTTCTGTTACCTGGGCTCTTAAACGCTACGTGTTATTCACTTGATTTTCAAGGTGAACCCAGTACCCTGTATTTTGTCCCCTGAACCAGAGGTTCGTGCTGCCTCCTCCCGGCTGAGCCCTTGCTCTCACTCATCTGCAGCGGCAAATCCCACAAGCCGCCTACTCTGTGCCATCCGTATTTGTTAAAGCACTTACACTCGTGAAGTTACTTTATGCGCTCACTTGTGAATACACTGGCGCTTCCCTGTCTTGACAAGTCTCCAGCCAGAAAGTGAAAGCGCCGTGGTCTGCGGCTGTGACTGCATCGGCCTGTCGTGAAATCCAGAGCCTTGTGTCCATGCTGTGCAGCCCATGCTCCCCGCTTATTTGGTAGAGAGAAAATGAAATCAGTGTCTCAGCAACTCCGTACGATCCCAGGCACCAAGAATGCCGTCCACAAGCTTCTGAGGGCGGATACTATCATTACCCCCATTTTTCAGATGAGAGAATGAAGGCATGTAAGGGTTGTTACAGCTGTGTCTCGCAGCCCCTAAAGCCTCAGGAAGTTTTGGGTGGGCTTGTCCGGGGTGGCTGGATCGAGGGCGTGTGACACTGGGCTTGATGCACGGCGAGATGCCGGGTCTAGGGCTGCTCCACCGGGCGTGAGTGCCACCTGCCCTGAGGGTGGGCAGCCGGGATAGAGTACAGGGACAGAAAGGCCCCTGCTGTTCCTCGTTGCCTGCTGCTTGCTGCTTGCTGCTTGCTGCCTGCTGCTGCACAGCCCTGCCTGGAGCTGCCGGCAGTGAGCGGGGACCGCTGTGAGCTGTGAGCTGTGCAAACCTCTCCTGCGATACCTTTGGGTGCAGAGTGTTTTTGTCTCAGCAGTGAGAAAAGTAACTAAGACAAAGGTTACCATCTATGTATGTGTCCATCTACTGCACTGTAGAGCCAGGATTCAGATCCAGACAACCTGGTGTGCGCTCTGCTGTCTGACCAAGAGATTCAGAACTTCTTTGTTTTCTTCCTTTGTTCCTTCCTTCCCTCCTTCCTCCCCCCAACCTCTCTTTCTGACTTTTTCTACCCTGTAGTGCTGACGAGGAATCCAGGCCTTGGCAAGTGCTTTACCAGTGAGGTAAAACCCAGACCTTAGAGCTGGAACTTCGTGACTGTGGGTTCCTGTGTGTGATCTTGCACTTCACAGGCATTCTGCAGGGCCCCGACATTCTACCACGTAATGAAGAAATGAAGGCTTTAGGAGACGAAGGTGGGGGAGGGGTTCCACACGTCTGAATGTCCACGTCTGCAGCCCCAGGACCTCCAGGCGCACAGCTCTATCTCTTGCCCACACTGTGTCTGTCCGTCTCCCTGCCGTCCTTTAAGGCAGGCTCTGCAGGGAACCAGCAGCCACCACACAGCCCTGGGTAGCTGTCTAGACGGTCTCTGGAGCCAGCTTGCTCTAATGTCAATCCCATCTCTTTCGTACAAGTCATATTAATGTTTCTGGGCTTTAGTTCTTGTTCCAAAGAATTACTGTAAGGATGTGGAATGGTATGTGGAATGAAATCCTTATTCAAAGACTCCATTTGTACTGGGTCCCTTAGTATGACTTCTCAAGACTGTGGCATAAACACAAGACTTGTCTAAATTAGGTAGGAGATTAGGGCTGGGGAAGACTCGACTATCAACTGAGCAGAATATGTCAAAAGTCATAAAAACCCAGAGAGCATCATCAGAGCCCAGGACCCCAAGTGACTGTGTGGGTCCTGAGCTCTGTACATGGAACAAATCAGAAAGTAGTATTTTCAATGCTTCATTTGAATTTAGGACTATTTGCAGGACCCATCAGAAAAGCTCTGTTTTCGACCCTTCATTTACATCTGTCAGAAAGCCAAATGAGCCTTTTGATAGGACAGTTTAAATCTGGTGCCAGGCCAAGAGAGATTTTGATAGGACAACTGTCCCAATACCTCACATGCATGAAGGGGAAGCCAGGCCAGGAGTTCTAAATACCAGGGACCCCTGTGCCTTATACTGGGGCTGCTGTGAGCCTGCTCACCTGCCTGCTCTCACCTGTATCGGCCACCTGTTTCATGCTTTGAATAAATGTACACCTTTGCTGCCTTTTCTGTGTCTCTCCTCCAAATGCTGTTCAGGACATCTGTAGCCCAGGAAGAATCCCATAGGACCCTCCACCAGGTAACACGGAGGCATATGGCGGTGAACACACTTTGTATTATACAGTGCTCCCTATCAATACGTACAATCTGTACAGAATCTCTTTTGCTACTTTTCTCCTGTCTGAGTAAATATTTCACTCCTGATGACTTTAGATACTTTCTGTAATCAACTGACTCAATAATAACAAACCCGAGGGTCTTGTGGGATAAGCTGAGGTGTGTTGCGATTAGTAGAGGTGAATGAATATAGGTCCATGACACTCATGACTAGTGTGACTTTAGGCAAGTGGCTCAGCTTCTCTGTTCTCCATTTCTTTACCTGAAGAGTGAGAGGAGGAATATTTTACTAACTGCTATTATGCAAGGATGGTCTCTGTATAGACAGAGTGGGAGGAAGTAGTCTTGCTTAGCACTGCGAGGCCTCAGATCTTTGCTCCAAACTGGCTTCCTAGCTATTTGCTTTGTGCCCGCAAAAGCCCTGTATTTTGAAGCTTCTAGAAGACTCTGGCTGCCTCATGATGGTCATTGTGGGCAGACCACGCACGACCACTGCTCACCAGCCACCTCTAGCTCCCACATGTGAGCGTGCATATGTTTACTCTTGATGCGCAGATACCTGTGATGACTCAAAATCAGCAACGTGCTAAACTTGGCCCAGGGATAAATACTTAGCAGGTGCAGCATCTCTGTCTTGAATCTTTGTGTGCCAAATATTTTCTAACTGTGTATTCACAGAGCTGCGAAAGCCAAAGCCCCAGCAGGAAGTACGTCTTTCTCAAGGTAGCCAAGTGCCCGGTGTGTGGATTTAGCCCTCAATCTCAGTCCTGTTCTATCACCTCTTCTTTCCCTTCCCACCTACCTCCCTTTCCCTTATTTCCTTCTCTCCTTACTTCTTTTGTAAACTGACTTGTTCTTTTCTTTCTGCATCCAGTCTTTCTTACAGTCTCATTAATATCTTTTCATTCAACAAGCATTTTATAAGAACCTTCAAAACACTTTGGGGATAAAAAGAAGAAGCATTCTAGGCTGTCCCTGGATTTCTGAGTGAGCAGACATGGACAGTCTACTGAGTGTGCATCCCAGCTGATTTCAAATAAAGTTCTGTGGTTTCTTTTGAAACATGAGCACAGAAGCTTGTGCCAGGGAATTTGAAATTCAAGTGTGAGTTTTGTTGATAGAAGAAACAATGCAGAAAGAACAATATGGAAACACCTAACTGGCAAAATTGAGCTAGGAAACTATCAGTACTGTTGTTTGTTTACAGGACTATGCTGTCATGTGCCATAGTTAATTTGAATTCGAGTGCACCTTCTTGGCAAAAAGAGAGAAAAGTAGGTAGGAGGGAGAGAGGTAAGGAGAGATAGCACATAATTTAGGCCGTACTGCAAAAGAGTACCTGCCTTGTGGGGAGCTCAAGATGTGATGGGAATCTGCCACTCCCGTGCTTATTTTATAGTGTCAGGCTGAATGCAAATCTGTATTGAAAAATAATTAATTTTTATTCAACTTGCTAAGGATCTGGTGTACATGGAGATAGGTTCATCTATGAGACCGTGCTGGGCCATCAGAAACCAGATAGTCATGCTAATGCAGTGCCATTGAAGGGCCTTGTCCCAGGATTGATTTTTTTTTTTTTTTGAGACAGGGTCTCGCTTTATAGTTCAGGCTGGCTCTGAGCTCACTATGTAGTCCAGGCAAGCCTCGAACTCAGCAATCCTCCTGTCTCTGCCTCCCGAGTGCTGGGATGACAGGCGTGAGCCACCGTGCCGGGCACTGTGGTATGTGGTGCTGATTGCTGGTTGATTGTTGGTGGGCGTGAGGCACCACGCCCAGCATTGTATGTGGTTGCCGGGGATCGAACTCAGGACCTTGCGCTTGCGAGGCAGGCGCCGGAACCACTGAGCTAACCCTCCGGCCCCCAGGATTGATTTTTAACCAAACACATTTTCCATCTCACATCCTGACTTTAGAAACACAACCTCTGAGGGTAAGATAAACTTTTATATCA
Organism: Thryonomys swinderianus; assembly: GCA_004025085.1. Lineage (NCBI taxonomy): Eukaryota > Metazoa > Chordata > Mammalia > Rodentia > Thryonomyidae > Thryonomys > Thryonomys swinderianus. Next base: position 9,920 of record PVIC010051619.1, read on the forward strand.
TGTTTAAAATTAATGTCTGCTAATATACTGCATAATAAATGATGGATTTGCATCTGTAAATTGTAATGTGTCTGGGAGATAACTTGCAAGAATATTTCTTTGTTAGGTGAGCTACCATCAGTTAAATATATCGACATGTTAACTTAGTGGCTAATTAAGCCTCCAATGAGATGAATTGCAAGTAAGAGGCAAGAGAAACAAGGTAGGAATATGAAAACAGTGCTCACCTTTGAACTGGATTCCCTTCAGAACGAAAGAGAAACCTAGAATGGATTCTATGTAAGAATAAAAAAGATGTCACCAACATTAAAGGGGAGGCCCATGGGCCAGCATAAGAGCTGTCAAAAACAGCACTATTATCTATTGGGACAGTTGCATAATGTGCATTCCGGAAATAGTCTCAGGGTTTCTCTTTTAAAAACGAGTGTGTAAAATGTCTATAAATCCCTGAGCAACACCACAACCATTTCACCAGAGTTAAATATTTCTTATGTAATTTGACATTATATCTTTCCCAGACATCATAGAAATGTAAGATGACACTGTTTTAATTGTCAGAAAGTGTCACAGTTATATTTAAAGCCTAACGTTTTGACACTTCACTCTTTTTTTGAGAATTTGATGGGAAAAATCAGCAAGTTCCATTTGTTAGTTTTCCGCCTATCTATCATACACTGGATTTTGATTTTTTGACTGGATGCCTTTGAGCAGAAAGTTTTGATGTCTTTCATTTGCTTCAGTTTCCTGAGAGCAAGTCGGATGAGGAGACTGGCTCCCAGTCCTCATGGGAAGAGGGTGGACACCCAGATACTTTCTTATTTCTGTAGCTATTCTCTGGGTTGACACCTGTTTATAAATAAATCATAAATAAGCGTGCCTTTTCTTCTGACTGCACATCCACAGGCATAACACGTCCCAAGAAACATGACAGTGGGTGGGACCTCTCCCGGTGTAGATATCTCTCTGTTAGGAGATCAACAGATTTGGGTGACCACTGCCAGGTTTTCATCTGAGCAGGTTTCTTGATTTTAGGCAACAGAAGCTAAAACCAAAACCGAGGGTAACCTAAAAACACGCTCTGAAAAAACCCATTCTGGGCCTCGTAGGCAGGAGAACACACACAGAGGGGCCTCTCGGGTTTCTGGCACCGGCGGGAGGCTTCCCATCGGCCCTGGGGTGTGGAATGGCTCTAAGGCTACCCAGAAAGCTGGAACTCCGCGCGGATCATCAGGGGCGTGGACGTAGGGTCAGTCCCATCAGCCGATCTTTGTGTCCCTCTGTCACCCAAGATTCAAAGTCCCGGTGCACAAAACCTTCATGTCTTGAGTTTAGGTGACGCAGCTGTGCCTTTGGCCCGATCCATCTCTCTGAGGCACTCTGGTTTATAAGGACTGTTTTAAATTGCTTTTTAAAGAACAGGCAAAAGCTAAAGTTTCGTTTTTATTCCAGTTACATTTCATCTCAGTGTTCTGTTTGTCATCAATATTCTCAAACATTTATTATGGTCAATCTGTAAGTTTGAGATACTAAATTGAAAAACTGCATTTACTGGAAATAAATGAACCATTACTAGTCAATTTTCCTGATTTAGAATTCACTTACTGATCTTTAAAATAAAACAAAAGCTTCTCCACAGAGCTACTAAAAATAAAATTGCTTTCTAAAGAATAGAAATGAACGTTTCCCACCCTTTGTACAATTTCCAGCCTTTTGTTCAATACTTACGAGTAGCAAAAATTCCTTTATCATTGATTTTCTTATACTCTTCTGATAAGAAGCTGATTTGAAAAATCAAAGAAAAAAGAATTTTGAAAAAGCATCCCAAACACGTTTTTATTATATGACTTCAAGGCTTCCCTTTGTCACGCTTGTGAGAACAGTCTTAGGTGTAATACCATGGTCCACAAACTACAGAATTGTGCTGATCTGAATTCACCCGAAATGCTGAGCCAGAAGGGCCGTGTCCTTCCGTGTCTCCCCAGGGCAGTGGTGAGGACAGCGTCGCTGGGGTCAGTTATCCCTCTCAAACAGTCGCTGTCCCCAGGAGTGTTCTCATGGGCACGATGAGGGTTCTAACCTCTGTTCCTTCTCATTCTCCCTATCAGCTCCAGACTTAATTATTTATGTGTCAGTGTTTAATCTTTAAAGTAATTATCAGTGTTTAATAAATAATAGTGTTTAATATCAAGTAGGATATAAAATGGACAGACTGTTCGAAAATACAATTTTTTTTTTTTTTTTTTTTTTTGCTTTTTGGAGACAGGGTCTCGCTTTGTACTTCAGTAGTTCACTATGGTGCCCAGGCAAGCCGCCGCGAACTCAGCAATCCTCCTGTCTCTGCCTCCCAAGTGCTGGGATGACAGGCGTGAGCCACCCCGTCCGGCATTGTGGTATGAGGTGTTGATTGCCAGTGGGCGTGTCTCCACGCCCAGCATTCTATGTGGTTACCGGGGATCGAACTCAGGTCCTTGAGCTTGCGAGGCAGGCGCCGGAACCACTGAGCTAACC
>PVIC010051620.1:0-12433 GCA_004025085.1 Thryonomys swinderianus
GGCCCCCCCACTATATTTCTAATAAAATCAACTTTATCCTTCTTTTAGTTTTCACCAGAGTTTTTCCACTATTAAACTCTTAAAATGACAACTAAAATTAGGAGTTAAAGCAAAAATTTTATGAAGGAAACTCCAAAAACAGCGAGAGATAATTTGACAATAAAAAACAAAATGGAATACTTTGACTGCATTTTGTTGTTGGATCAATACTGCAAAAGAAAGCCTGACTAGAAATTACACTGGATAATAATTAATTAAATGGTTATGATTTAAAAATATGAGGCACCTGTAACATATATTAAAGAGTCTTTTATTAAATATGCAAAAAGTTTACAGAAATTATCTCACTTGATGATTTTTCCTAACAAACAAGTGAAATGGATATAGATAAAATTAGTATTCCTTTGAATATTGTTTTTTACTATATCACTCATTGTTTGGAGTTCATTTAAATTAAAATATTTTACTTTTGGACATTTGTACTGGGTTATAAGAGGGTACTGTATATTAATTACATTATGTTGTTTGGTTAGTTTTGAGTAAACTTTCTGATAATTGATGTTCTTTTCCAAAGAGATTAATGACATTTAGCCTCTTCTTTGTTACTGACAATATGCTTGACTATAACCAATGAATAATTTACTATTTGTTTAATTTCAAGAATCAAAGATTATAGATTCTTACAATTAGTCACCTATTATATTGTTCTATGTTCTTACTCAATGTATTTTAATGCTGTACATATTTTCCATTAATAACACAACTTTTATGTTCATCATCTAATTCATAATGAAAATTCAATGTTTAAAGGGGGAAAAGACTGTCTTTTACATTCTAGATTGAGGAAATTGAAGCAAAACACAGAAATTCAAGACAAGCAAATTAATCATAATGACTGCAGAAAGTTCAAAATTAAGTACTTAAGAACAAGGAACGTACTGGAGGACTGGTATATCTTTAAATCTGGGATATGTCTTGCATTCACACTTTTAAAAGACAAGTTGTTTATTAGAGTCTTGGCTTTCCTTTTGCTAGTAGTCTGAGTTATGTGGTAAAATGACAATTTTAGTTCTATAAAATAAGATATTATTGTTTGGTATAAACAATATTCTTACATATTAGGCTTTTTAAGGATGAATCATGGGGCAATAGAACTGGCTTGCTGTAAGGAGGTGGAGTCTGGTGGAATAAATCAGATCACAAGCGTTATGACTTATTATGCCTCTCTCTGCCCAATTTATTTGGATTAATAACCAGGTGACTAATTTATTTTATCTTGATACGTTCACCAATTCAGGGAATACTGACTGAATTCCTATGGTATTGTTCTATTACAGGGTTAAAGTAAGTGTACTGATAATTTGTTACTTTATAGTTTGAGGCATATAACATTCAATGGTGTCAAAGTATGTCAATTGGTATGACTACTATTTGACTGTCTCTAAATTTGTTTACATTAGTTCCAGGCTCAGAATCTCTCAGAAGAAACCATCAGTTGCCTGTGCACCACCCCGATAGGTGATATGCCATGTTAAAACAGAGCATTTATTTTGTAGGAAAGTGGTGTAGATGGAGCACACTCAAGGGATGGAGAAGCATGGACTGGTATTTATAATACATGAGGTGAGTTTGAGTAATGGAAAGTCAAGTCATATAATATTGATTTTCATAAATAATATCATGTTCAATGTTTGAGTAAAATCCATAAATTGGACCCTAGGGATGTATCTCAATGGTGCAGTGCTTGCCTACTACAGTCAAGGCCTTGTGTTTAATTCCCCACCACTGCAGGGAAGAAAGTCTTTAAATGTATCAGGTAATAGGTAAAGAGCAAAGAAGAGGAGTTTAATACAAGACAGAAATAATCTCATGCAGTATTTGCAAGATCATTTGAACTATCTGGGTCAAAGCATAATATTTTCAGATGTATTACAATAAAGCAACTTTACAAAAGAATAAAATCTCAGCTTTTTGATGTTAATAGGGCAGGAAACCTTTGATAGGCAAGTCTCACTTTAGTCCAGGCCTAGAATAATAGGTAAGCCACCTAATATTATATTAAGTAAGCCAGCTAATATAACCTTTACCTTCCACTTGGTCAAATAATTTAAAGCAGCTGTGCTGCAGAGTCATATCTGAATGTGAGGACAGATGTCATATGTGATGGTTGGAGGATGACTAGTAAAAATTGTTCAAGAATGTAAGAAATTAAAAACTTGAACATGTCTAGAGAGAACGTTTTCATGCCCAGTGCCTCCTGAGGTATTTGAAGGGTAAGACTTTTTATTCCCATGAAGAACTGCAAACTCATTCTTTGCAGGTGACCACATCCCTACATGTCTGACTCAGACAGTGCTGCTCCCACAAAAATATTAATTTAGCTCAGACTCCATTAAACTTATGTTTTCTGTCCATATCACAGAATTTGTCATAGGATTTTTCTACATATGTATCTAAATATTATTTTTAAATATGACAGAGTCTGTATATATGGAGGCAACTTATTCCATCATCCTGTCCAGTGCTGATAAAAGAAGACACAAATAAAAAGTTAAGATATAAGTTTATAAAAATTACAGTGAGTTTTGGTTTGGCTATCTACTGTTAGTCCTCTTTAGGTTGTGGAGCTCAAAAGAGTGTAAGCAACAGAGGAAATGTAATAGGAGCCAAATCCTGTGGAACTTCAGCCCAGCAGTAGTTGCTTGAGGCAGCTGTCACAGGACCAACAAATGTTACAGTGGCTAGGATCCAGCCAGAAAAAGGTATTCATCAAAGAAAATGTGTTGTATCTATTCCTTCCTGAGTACCTAACCTGGCCTAATTTAATATGATTAATTCAGCAGAGTGAGCCACTTAGCAAACCACAGCTAAGGCCAACATCCAATATTCAGGGCCTCATTAATTCATAATCAAGTGGGAGGAAAAGAGAAAAAGGGGATAGAGTGATAGTGACTTTTGTCCTGGTATCGCAGGATCCATTGAAAAAGTATTTTGGGGAAATAACCAAAGTAGAGGCAAAATTATGTGCATTAATTAAACTCACTGCTCTGTGACAACTTATTTAACATCGCGTCAAACAGTAATATTGAGAAAATAATCTGAAAGCTCTGGAAGAGAGTCAGCTATATGAAAGATGACATTTGAGTAGCTTATTCAAAACATGTTCCATACATGCTTTATTTCACAACAGATAAAATCTCAGGAATAATAATATTCATTAACATTTAGCAAAAGTTATGTAAGTATTCTACTCAAACTTATAAGTGAGAAGGTTGTAATTCAAATACCTTTCTATAAAAAAATGCTCAAGACAGTTTCTAAGGGTTCAAATTCTTTAATGGCCAAAGCTCACTCGTGTATGAATGAAAATAGTACAAAACATGAGGGATCTTGTCTTTTTAGGTTGTAAATAAGCTGCTTTGTATCTTAAAATACTGCACATATATCAATTGTCACAGCACAGATGGAAATAATTTGTTAAAACGATGATGATGACAGTACGGATAAAATTTGAAATCAAATTTGCCAAGATCTACCTTTAGTCAAGAAGCAGGCCATTGTATTACATGGTTGAGAATTCTTCTTTAAGACATCAGCAGCAGCAACACAAAATTATTGTTTGTGATGGGATAAGCTCCAGATCTTTGAAAAGAACATTAATACAAATGTAAATGATAAATAATTCATTCTAAATTGATATTTGTTATTTTAAGAACCATAAAGTAAATTATAATAGCATATATTGAAACACTGTAACTTTTCCATAAAAAATAATGAAAACTTGAGAGTATAAAAAGACATCATCAACACTGATGATAGGACAAGATGTAGAGTCCTTAACGTCAACCTTGGAAACACTATCATTCAAACAGCTCTCCAAGCTGGTTAGTACCAAGATGAACTGTTCCTGAATCCTTAGTCCATGCAAGGTTTCTTGCAGAAGGAAAAGCCTGTTCTATTCTTCTGTGCAATTAGTTGAAGATACACCTCTTAGGTTGGCAGTTCCATACTACATGCCATTCATTTATTCATGTACTCAAATACATGTTTCAAGTGAGTGATGTTTGCTAGAGAATGTGACATTGATATAAGGGAAATGATATTTGTACTCAGCTTTTAGGTAATCTGTATGTATTGCAAATGTAACTCTTTAAACTTCTGAAACCCCCCTAGAATCAATTACTTTGAAATATGTGCAAAAGGCTGCCATTATTTTCTATTATGAACCTTCTTGTAATGAAATCATGTAATAGCAGAACCAATATAAACATGTGTCTGTTGGATCTTCAGTGATATTTTATTAGGGCACATTAAACATTTGGATGAAAGTGTAGGTGCTACAGAACTTGGAAATGCTGACAGCAACTAGAAATGCAACTTATGTAAGGGAAAAAAGGTAGGAAGAAAAGAGGAACAGATGGGCCCCAGAGTTATTTTCTGTAACCTTCATCTTTTTAGGCAACTTGAGCTCTGGATAAATCCATAGCTATATGTAACTTGATTGTGTAACATTTGATTTCACACACCAGGACACTTTGTAAACGGGAAAGATGTCATTTTCAACTTCAGAAGCTTCATGGAATATTAGAAAGAACATAATCTGGGAGTCAGACCTGAAATTAAATCTTGGTTGTATGAATTTCTAAACCAGTAAATTTGGCTTTTTCTTCATCTCTAAAATGAATGACACCATGCCAGTGTTAAGAGTTAACATTCATGAATACTTATGACGTGACAGGAACTTCAAGCCACTTCAGTCAGTTCATCCTACTTGAAGTAACCCTGTGAAGTAATATCACAAATCTTGTCACACACTTAGGGAATATCAGAGACGAAATTGAATAGCTGGATCACTGGATCAACAACCTGTATTTCATTTCTCTCAGGGGTTAGAAGAAGCAATCCTTACAATAACTAGCCAGCACCATACACCCATTAGAAAGCCTGAAATCCAAAACCTCTAAACATTAAGTTCTAATCTCAATGTAGATCACAGAAAATCCTCTTCACTACTGGTGAAAATTCGTACTATTATAGCTACTTCGAAAAAGAGTTTGAAAGTTTCTTACAAATTAAATATAGTTCACATAAAATCCACCAATCATATTTCTAAACATTTACCCAAAGGATTTGAACACTATGTTCACATAAATTTCTGCAATAAGTGAACAAACTATATCAACTTTTCCAAAGATCAGTTGTAACTTAGATGGCTTTTACAAAATGAGTAGATAAGGATACTGTAGTATATCTAGATAAAGCAATGTTAGCTATAAAAAATGATTTAAAAAATGACAGGAAATTCAGAAGAATCCTATGTATTAATAAGTTTAAAAAGTCTTTATACAAAGTGTACCTGTTGTAAAAATCTTAAATATGATGTATGACGTTGTGAACAAGAAAAAGCCATGGTGGGGGAGGGGACTGCAAAGAGATTGCAAGGAATGGTAGAGGGATGATTAGGCACAATAAAAAATCAACTTTAGGGCAGGGTAAGTATTCTGTATTACATTTTTAAAACCTACATGAAGTATAAAACAAAGTGTGAGCCTTACAATAAAATTATGAACTTTAGTTAATATTTTGCTAATTGTGGTTCCTCTATGTAAACAAAAGAGGAGCTGTAGTGAACTTGGCATACAACTTTTATGCAGATTGCTCTAAAATAAAGTCTATTAGCTTTTCTGAAGCATGAAAAAGCCTACTTTGTTATGTTTTGAGGAGAAAATGACATTTCATTGTGAACACGCATAACTGGAACTTTCTCAGGGAAAGCAGCCTACAAGCTACTTGACATTTCAGTTATTACCAAAGAAAATCATCTCACATTAAAAAATCTTTCCAAGATGTAAATTTGCTAGTTCCTATAAACCAAAGGAAGCTCCATTTCTTTCATCTGTAAAAGAAAATTAAAGACATTGCCCTAAAGGTATTCTGATTATTAGATATAAAACACTCTTCAAAGAGTGAAAGGCAAAAGCTGAGGCGATTTTCTCTTCAGGTTGAATTTATCCTCACGTTGCCCTTTCGCTAATTGTTTTCTCAACAGCCCAGCTGTGTTTATTCAGACTCTGGATGGTGCTCTTTTCAGAGCTAACTGCAAACAAACAAACAAAAGTTTATTTTGTACTTATCAAGATTGAATTCCTAACATCAGTGTAATCCCTAGAAGGAAAAAGCGACCTAGAGAGCCATTGAATCTTTTTTTAAATAAGATTGAATATAAAATAAATATGAACTTTATCAATGTAGTTAAATGATTTTATTTTCAAAGTTTATATCAGGAAAAAGGTGTCAAATTTGACATGATTAAAACATATGTAAGTCAATATTGCATGTGGTAGGTGCTCAACAAAATCATTTACCTATAAAGGACAGTAATCATTTCCACTGAACTTTAAGAATTATGTATCTGCTATTTTGACACAACAAAGATCAGAAAAAATGAAGAATAAGTTGCTGATCACTGAAGACTAACAAGAGAAGAAGGATAAAAGAAGCTTGAAAAAGGAAGAAAATAGAAACCTCTTCTATTTATAATTATTTTTATTTGTTAATAAATTTCTTTAATACCACATTTGTTATATTACGTATGGGGATGTTTTATTTCAATTGGCATGTGTGATCTCCAGAAATAACTCCTTCATTCAGCAGAAAGTGCAAATCTACATAGAAACAAGTAGAAGAAATTTCACAATTGATTATTGAAAACTCGGATGCTTTGCATCATGAGTCTTTCTCATGTGTCAAGTCGGACTTTAATCCAGTCTTCTTTCCAGTGATGAGCTTGGCTGTTTATAAAGAGTCCTCTCAAAGTGTTGAAATGGAAATGATCACTTCTTAAATTCACAGTATTCTAAATAATATACTAAGAAATGAACTCTATTAGTCAGATAACTACTTAGGAGAAACAAGAAATAGTAAAATTCATGACAGTTAGAACAAAAGAAAAAAAATTCCCCAGAAAGGTTTGAATAAGAGTATATCTGACCTAATTGAGTAAAAATCATCCTTAGTAACAAGACAAATCATATTGATTCTAGTGTGTCTGAGTCTTAACACTAAAGTAAGCCAATAAAATTGCCACAAGAAGTATGAGTTTGGAACAATTTTCCCTTATTTTAACTTAATCCATAGTTTAATTTTTGAATTAAGAATATCTCAAATGGAAGTTCTCCTTTTTTTGTTTCTTTCCTGTCTGCATTTTGTTTGTTTTTAGAGGCATAGATGGTAAACCTGGGGGTTCTTGAGCATTTTACAATTTCATGTAAACTACATTCTCTTTTTCTCGCTTGCTCTCCTCTTTTCCTCTCCTCTCTCTCTCCTCTCTCTCTGTCTCTCTCTCTATCATACATCTCAAAGTTAGTCTCACATTTTTTAAAATGTGATTTCAGAGTTCAAATATCTCTGAAATAAGTTCATAAATATTAAGGACTCTATAATCCATATAGATGAATATGTAAGATGTTATTTAAATAATCATATATTCTACAGATGTTTCATAATTATGTCTATACACAATAGTACACAAAATGCTCATGCATACTCAAAACTGTAGAAGGTCTAGAGCACTTGTAAACTTAACATGTTTTTCACTTCTCACCAAGATGCAAATACAAATACAGTGGACATTCAAAATTGCGATTAACCTCACATAGGAACAACTTAAGTTAGGACTGGAATTTTAGTTTTAATGTATGACCAAAGTCTGGAGTTTTGACTCAAACATTGGCTGCTTTTTGATTGTTAAGAAAAAAAAAAAGACTCACAATGCCAGAAAAGCATATGGAAGCAGAAGCAGCAGACTGAGCCCAGATGTGTGTGCTTGTGAATGTGATTTCAATCAGTACTTTATAAAATTTCTATAATTATTGCTATCAAAATGACCCCCCAAAAAGTTAGAAAAGAAACTAAAGAAGAAAGGGAAGCTAAAGAAAACAATATCAACAAGAAGAGAAAGAAATTGCAGAAAAATATGAGAATAGAGTTCATGTGACCAAACTTGCTTAAATGTATAGATGTCAAAATCCACGATCTCAACAATCTTATGGACAATAGATCTCCATAAGGAAGCTAGTGTTGCTAAAGACATTACTCAAATTAATAAATTATGATCAACAGTGTTAGATGAAGTAAAAAGGCTATTTATTAGTGTGGATAAATGCAAGGAAGATGGCAGGTTATGGACTATCTGAGGCTATAATTTGTGAAAAGCTAGAGCTATAAATGCAGATCTTGTAAAGGTCAATTTATCAAAGAGTGATATTGGTTAAACATTTTGTCATTAAGGTATGGTTTCATAATTTTCAAGTGTCAACTGGGGTACCCTAGTGTAACGAGGCACAGAAAGCAGCCAGTGCTGATAAAATAATGCTGAAAATTATGTATACCACAGAGCAATGGATTTTTCTCTCAACATGTTTTCAACTGTAATGAAACTGATGTTTTCTTGAAGAAAATGGCCAGGAAAGCACATATTGTTGAGAAAGAGAAAAAAATTCCAGGCCACATGCTTAGGAAGAGTAGACAAAACTTATTGCCATATGCCAATTCAGTGGTCACTTCAAGATTAAGTCAATCTTGCTTTGTCACTCTGAGATCCCTAGTGTTTAGAAAATGTAAAATCATGAAAAGTAGGCTAGGAGTCATTTGGAGATATAACACAATAGCCTTGGTAATAGCAGCGCACTTTCTTGAGTTGATCAGGGAGACTTCCTGTCCCACTGTTAAGAAATATCTAGAGGACAAAGGTATAATACTCAAGGCTCTCTTCTCATAAACAGTGGTCTCACTCACACTTGAGATTTGGAAAAATTGGCTGAAGAATTCCCATGGTTCTTAGTCAAGTTTCTCTGACTTAATACAACTATTTTACTTCAGCCTATAGACCAGGAGGTTATAAGTAACTTTAAGAAGCTACACAGCAAGCAACTGTTCCTAAAGTGGTTCCACATGACCTCAGATACATATTTAACTCTTAAAGAGTTCTGGAAGGAATGTTAAAACATCCTTTCCCATGTAAGGCTAATTGAGAATGTCTCTCTAAGGACACTGAGATGTCCCTGAATAAAGTGTAGCTTCAAATTACACAGGAGAGAGACATTGAAGGCTGCATAGAGGAGCCTGAGCCTTCAGTTGACCCTGTGGTTGATGACAGTGTCACTATGGCAAAGTCCATAGGCTGCAAATAAACAGTGATGATGTGGAGGACCTGGGAAAGGAACACTCAGAGGGACTGTTTACAGAGGCACTTAAGCAACTTGTGCCTCAGCAACAAAGAATGGTAACTGAGGAGCCTTCTGAACAGGAAGAAGATATAATGAGCCTGAAGCAGGTCCTAGTGGGCTACAGGCTGACCAAGGAGAGAAAGAGCAACAGAGAACTGGATTCCTGATGTTTATAGGAAGAGGATTCTCTTTCCACAAAATAGCTAGCTTCCATTTCGTTCTATCTTCCTGCAAGCCAAATGTGTCAACATGAATAGGGAGTACAGTATGAAATTGTTGTTCTCTGTTAAACTAGGCACATTTTATTGTGGCCAAGCCTTTATCTAGTTGCTTCCACTTCTCTCTCTCTCTCCTGATGGACAAAAAGATGTCATACCCATTTAAGAAACCACAGCAATGCACAGATGCAGATGATGCAGGTGATACAAACCAACCATACATTGCTAAATGCTACTCCTTCTTGCACCGAATCATACCCTGCTGTGAGCACTTCTCCCTCTCTCTCATCCAATCACATCCCAAGACACCCTATATAAATGCCTGTAACTTCCATAATAAACGGGAGAAGCTTCTCAAGGAACACAGAGTATGAGAATTGTGATTTTTGCGTCCCCACTCACCCTCCAAAATGTCACATGGATTCCTGTAAATCTCGCTACCCTTGGTGAGACTCCAATCCCCTCTTTAACATTGTGTTTTGTTCTAGAACAGACCTCCAACATGTTCACCACCAAAGAGATTTGGGAACATCTTCTATCATAGTAATAATTGTCTCATTACTTGTGGCAGTTACTGCAGCAGCTACTGCCTCCATCACCCTCCATAACCAGACTGCCACTGCCTCTGCAGTCACTTGCCTCACCACAAATACTTTTCAAGCCCTAGGCCAAACAGCCACAATGTTTGAAGACCTCTGAAAGGTGGTGCTAACCCTCCAGACCCAGGTAGACCTCCTGAGTAAGAAACTTAAGCTCATAGAAACCAAGTCCCATGCCCGATGCCATGTCAGTTATCCCAGCATGTGTGTTATGCCTTACTGGTGCTTAAACTGTACCAAACTCTCTGATTATATGTGGCACACCTGGGACACTGCCTATGATGCCCATTTAAAGGACCTCACCAGGCCGGGCGTGGTGGCTCACGCCTGTAATCCCAGCACTCGGGAGGCAGAGACAGGAGGATTGCTGAGTTCAAGGCTTGCCTAGGCTACATAGTGAGCTCAGAGCCATCCTGAACTACAAAGCAAGACCCTGTCTCAAAAAAAATGCATAAAGGACCTCACCAGAACTATTATTAACATCAATACCACCAACAACCTTGCCTCCCTGGTTCTCAAAGACCTTTGGGACACTACCTGGTTGAGACTTTAACGGGTTGGTCACAATTGAATGTGTTGGTCAAAGGTCTAATTTTTGGGATCCCCTTATATTCTTGCAGTCATTGTAATACTCCTGACTTTCTCTGTATATAACATCTCAGGAAAGGCTTGTTGGCAGTACATTCAAACTCACAAAATATCATGTTAGCAGAACTGATACAACACCACCAGGAGAGAGATGACAGCCAGGGAGAAGTGTGGTTAAGCAAAGTACAGCAGGTTTACATCTCCTAAGCCATAGGGGATGTACATGGGCAGGGAAAAACCCAAAGATGGATTTAGTTGAGCAGGGCCCACCAGCAGGACACTCTTTTGACATAGGCCCAAGGTGGGTTTACTCTGAGTAAAACCTCCTGGATCACATCTGATGGTTTGCATCTGATTGACCCATGATAGCCCTACCTGTACTCTCTTTGGTCTCTCACATCCTCCTCTATATTGGGCAGAAGGCTTCTCAGTGAATGACAGGTGAGTTTTCTCCAGAGAGGAACAACCTAAGCCAGGCAGAGCTCCACAGCCCAACTGAGACCTAGATGGGACTGGTTAGCAAATGACAGGTAAGATTCTTCCAGCGGGAACAGCCTCTTGTCCCCACACCTTCTCCTATTTTCCTATCAGAAGCAATGCCCAGAAGTAAAAGATTCTTAGGCTGCCCTATTTCTTCTTCTGTACTATTATAAGAAGGTATGCAGCCTCCAGTGGTATTACAGCATACAGTTGGTACTGTTGTACATATGCCATTTTATCCTCTATTACTCACTGGCATATATGAGGTTCTAGGGTAGAGGTGATCTTCATAAATCTGCTAACCCTATTTCATTCTCCTCCTGTCTCCCTACCTCCCTGATTCCCCAGTGACCTTTTATCCCAAAGGGTTTGGTGGGTACATTTACAACCTGTATGTTCTATACACATTGCTGATTAATTCTAAATTCTGGCATATAGACATAGAGGTAACTCATAAGCTCAAAGTCTCCAGAATAGAATTTAACAAAACTTTTTATCTCATTTACTGTGTTTAATACAGATATTGGCATTGACTGTATTATGGTAACAAATATGATGTGACTGTTCTGCTAAAATACCTCCCATGATGTGTCAGAACTGAGAACTATCAAGGGTCATTACAGATCCAACGAGGACCCCCTAGGAAAGTGCCACATCCAAAGGGTCCCAGATAATAGAAAGAGACCTGCAACATTGCCCTGTCATCAGGCAAAGAAGAGCATTAATAACAACAAAAGAGTAGAAATGAGAAAGTACACAAAAAAAAAAAAAAACAGACACAAAGATCACCACCACCGGGAAATTCAAAGAAAAGGGAAATAGGGAAAACTGAAACTCAAAGAGCAGAACTCTTGGAGATGTTAACTAAAGGGGATCTAGTAAAACGGAAATAAGAAATCATCTCAGATATCAAAACAGGGATACTGTCCAAAGTGAAAGACATCATTAAAGAAAAGAACAGTGAGATGATAGAATCCAAGAGGGCAGAAGCAATGGAACCTTTCAAACAGCTTCAAGCAGAGTTCCAGGGAATGATGAAGGAGAACAAAAGCTTGTGCAGTAGGATGAAGGAAGCAGAGAACCGAATGTCAGACCTAGAGGACAGCATAACAACCAATGAGAAGGAAAGGTATAATCTATGGAAAAGAGCAAGGGACCATGAGAAATCAATTCAACAGCTTCTAGATGACTCAAAGAAAAATAATATAAGACTGATTGGAGTCACTGAGGAAGCAGGAGACAGTGTAAAAGACATAAAAAAGCTATTGTCAGAGATAACAACAGAAAACTTCACAGGAAAAGAAATAGACATACAGATAAA
>PVIC010051621.1:0-12443 GCA_004025085.1 Thryonomys swinderianus
GATCTTCTCTTTGATATGAGCACCTGTAGATGCAAAGGAGCTCTAGAAAGTATGACAGTTTTTGTAGAATGGGAAATTTCCAAAGGGAATTTGGTGTGGGAATGTAATGAGGGGAAGGAATAAATATGATTCTGAAAGAAAATAAAAGAGCATGTATGTAGGGGGTGGGGAGGTGGGGGGGTGGGGATGTGGGTAAAAATGAGATTGACTTGTGTCATATACTGGTACACGTTCCCCACCGTTATGTGTGATTGTGAGCTGAACCTGTCGGATGTTCCCAGCCCAGACCCTCTAACCGCAGCCGGGTGCGGGGCAGTGTGTCAGTAACGACGTGTGACAGTGACCGCGAGTTCTAGTCTCAAGTTACTTCTTTGAAATTCGCCTGAAGCCTTATTTGCGGTGAAGTGACATTAAGGTCACACGCGAGAAGACAGTCACGGTTCTCTAGTTTAGCTGTTGACCTGTAAACCCACCGGAGAAGAATTTGGAGGGAGAGGAGCCGGGAGCAAATTCCCCGAGGGAGTGTGCGAGCGCGCCGGTGCCCAGAGCCGCCAGAGCTGCAGAGACAGCTGGCTGGCCCGGACACAGAGGAGCCTGAGCCCCTTCTCGCAGGCCCCACTCGGGTGGTGAGGCCCCCTTGGCAGGAGGGTTCTGAATCTTAAGAGCCTAGATCCATTAGAAATCACTGATCAAAAATAAAGACCAGGGCTGGAGATTTAGCTCAGTGGTTCCGGCCCCTGCCTCGCAAGCGCAAGGTCCTGAGTTCGATCCCGGTAACCACATACAATGCTGGACGTGGTGACTCACGCCCACCGGCCATCAACACCACATACCACAGAGCCAAACAAAAGGCACTGCTGTCAGCTCTGTTTGCCGTCTCACAGCCTGCGGACGTTTCCGGCGCCCCCGTTCTGTGTGGCGGGACGAGATCAGGCCGTGCAGAGCCAGCGCGCCGTGAAGTAGCCGCGGTGGCAGAGACGGGCTCCCGCCCCGGGTCATCCGAGGTGAGCGATTTGGCGGTGATGAAGCCAAGCAGGAGTAGAGATGAAGACTTCAACTAAATCACTTGAGGAAAGTTTAAACAGCTATTTGCAAACATCTCGGGAGGGTGAGTGGAAGCACCGAAGGGTAACTGCTGGCGCGGCGGCCTGTGGCACGTGGAGTGACGCTGCCTGCGCGGTTAAAGGGAAACCGGAGAGCAGAGGGCCGGGCCGGGCGAGGGACGTGCCCAGCTCCCGGCCTGGGGCCGCGTCCTCCTCCCCCAGCCCCTCCCTCCCTCCGCTGTGCCGCGGATGGTGGCCTTTGATCAACGCTGATCGGGCCCAGAAGGAAAGGGAGCCTGCTCTAAAGTCCCTGCGGCTGAACCCCACGGGTCAGGGAGCTGGTGGGGCAGGGACGGCAGCACCCTGGGAAGGGCGGGCGGCAGACGGCCACGGAGCCCCAGAGTGTTCTCCGCGATGTGATCTCCTCCTCTCAGAACCCGCAGATCCGGTAAATGTGTTCTTCTCAGCAAGAATTGTGAAAATTATTATCATCAATGATAAATGAGGTTAGAAGGCAAGAGAAGCGGAAGTAACATATATTGGGTTCCTTGCAGTTACCAGGTTTCTTGTTTAGTTTTATTGAGTCGCACAACTCAGTGGGATGGATTATCGTTACAGTCACTTTACAGTTGAGAAAACAGCAAGGCAGAAAGACAGAGTCACTGAATGCAAGGGCACATGGTGCTGGAGTAAAAGCAGGGAACGGGGCTGGCAGACGCTGGATTCCAGCTCTCCCTGTACATCTCACTACTCTTTTTTTTTTTTTTTTTTTTTGAGACAGGGCCTCACTTTGTAGTTCAGGCTGGCTCTGAGCTCACTATGTAGCCCAGGCAAACCTCGAACTCAGCAATCCTCCTGTCTCTGCCTCCCGAGTGCTGGGATGACAGGCGTGAGCCACCATACCTGGCACTGTGGTATGTGGTATTGATGGCTGGTGGGTGTGAGTCACCACGCCCAGCATTGTATGTGGTTACCGGGGATTGAACTCAGGACCTTGCACTTGCGAGGCAGGTGCCGGAATCACTGAGCTAAATCTCCGGCCCATCTCAGTACTCTTGCTGAAACTAGAATTACAGCTCATAACCAGGGGAAACCTTGAGGAAACTCTCTGTGATTAGCCTAAAACAGAGACTGATTTGATTTACACTTAGATTTCGGGGAAATGGAGGCTCATGGCTTGTTCTGCCTACGGAATTAGTAATCTAAGAGAAAGTGTGATCAGCTGTGCCAGGCTTACTGCACAGGTGTCCCAGGACTTGAAATAAATCCCGTAATTCATCATCCATTCACTTATCTATTGTGTTTATTCATTTACTTAAAAGTGATTGACGTTGGTCTAGTTCTGAGCCATACAGTTACTAATGTAGTCTTTATCACATAGAACATATATTTTACTGGGAGCAAAATTTCAATGAACAAATTAGATAAATATAAAATACCACATGATGATAAATATTATGCAAAAAAATTAAAGTTCCATGGGAAAAAAAACAACAGGTGACTTGTCAATTTGGGTGGTAAGGAAGGTCTGTTGTGAGGATTCTGTATCTGGGCTGAGATCTATGTAGTCTGAAGGAATCATCTCTGAGAACAGCAAAGGCAAGCGAGTTACTCATAGTGTGGAGTCCTAGGATGTGAGCGGAGACTGACAAAGCTAAAACGTGGTGATCTGGGGGACCGCGGTAGGGTACGCGGGGGGAGGGGAGGGTGCAGATGTAGATCACGTGGGTTGAGTCAGCGAACCCGGGAGGTTGTTGGGCAGCTTGGAGCAGGGGAGTCAGGTAAGCTGATGCACTTTGGAAACATCACTCTGCCGCCTTGTGCTAAGAAGACCTCAGGGGAAGGAGTGGGGTCAGGGTGCCCTGTTGGAAGACGACTGCAGGGTTAGGGGGGAAGATGCCAGAGGGCTGGGCTTAGGTGATGGCAGGAGGCACAGAAGGGAAACGTGCGGGCTGTGACACAGAGATGAGGGGTCAAGAGGACCTGTGGATTTACCAGATTTGGGAAATGCAGGAGACGGGAGTCAAGGACAGAATCATTGATTTTGAAAAACTAGGGAAGACAAAACTAAGGAAGGATTATATTGAGAGAAAGGATAAAAAATGGGAATATGGAATTTCATTTTACACATATTAAGTTGAAAACCCAAAAGATCACTTACTGACAGCTGGATGCCCTCATCTGAAAGGTCAGAGCTACCAAACTGCTTTTGCAGTTACTGGTACACAGACCTTGCTTTTTATTTCTGTATATATATCAATAAAACGGCTGAACACTGAACCATCTTTCTCTGCCTAGTGCTGCAGTGCGAGCTGTAATGATTCCTTCTTTAGTTTCATAGCAGTAGATAATCTTATAAGAACATGATAGTCCATAAAAACACTTGGGACTCTCGCAGTTCTTTATAATGGAGCCCAGCATGCAAGAGCGAAGGGGCATTTTTGTTTTGTTTTGTTTTATCTCACATTTTAGAGCCATTGTATGACTCTCCTAACTTCCGACCAAAGGTAGGAAAGCAACAGAAATTTGGAGGGAGCATGATGCCAGTTTCCTCCTGTCCTGCTGTTTCCCCCTCCAAGTCCAGTTCTTCCTTCTCCCTTTCCACGGGCTGCACGCACGAGTAAGGAGTCGAAACTAAATAGGCCACAGATGGCGCTGGTTCCCGGTTCCCAAAGGACGTGGACACCCGGGACCTTTCTTTCCCAGCCTTCTTGTCCAGCCCTGTGGAACCATTTTTCTGCTTCTGCAAAGACGTCGAGCATGAACTTTTGAGTCACTGGGGCTTTGTTGTAAATTCTGGCTCTGCCATTCATCAGATGTATGATGTTACCAGTCACTCAACTTCCTTGAATCTCTGTTTTTTAAAGTATAAAATGAAGACTGTGCCCATCCGTCACACGCATTTACTGATATCACCACTCGCTTCCTATTCTTGCCCTCGTTCCACCGTCATGGCGCGAGCGTTACGGTGTTATCTTGGTGGCTTCATCCCACGTCGCCCTCTCAGTTCCTATACTTTGTGTAAAATCGTCTTTAACTTTTCTGTCCAGATGCAACAGATGAGAAAGGTTAAGTATATGCCAATGAGTGCCGTCCATTTGTCAGGCTTTGATGATCACGTGATTTAAGTTGAGCCAATCAGAACCAACAAAATAGAAGTCGGTTTATCTTTTCAGAGCTGAGGAAGAAATAGATTCTCTTCTCTCCTGCTGTCTCTTTGAGCTAATGGCGGCTGCCATAGACCTTTGAGAATAGAACCTGCTTAGAAGATGCGGACTGAAAGGAGATTTGCGGGAAGTCCCTTGAGCCTTCGGTTGAGCCAGCTCTGAGTGCCTGGCTCTTGCCCTACATTTGCACTCAGGTTAACAAATTTCATTCCTTGTTTTCGCCAATCAGAATTGGATTTCTGTCAATTGCAGGCAGAGAGTTTAAGATGATAAATTTATTTCAAAGGGTTGTGATGAGGATGAAATTAATAATTATGAACAACATTGATCTAGAGGAGGTTCTCAATAAAAAGAAGCAATTATCATGGTTTTATTTCCAATTTTCTTTAAATGCTACTTTCTTTCCATGATAGTGATTGGAGTGGTCTCAAAAATTGGAAACTGTGAAAGGATTCAAGTAGAATCAGGTGCTGTGTCTGTTTTCAAAAGTTCAAAGCATCAAACCAAATGCCAGTTACTCTGGGATAGCTTGAATATTCAGCATCAGAAGTATCTACACAGAATACACACACACAGACACACACACACACACACACAAATATTTAAGACTTTTTAAACATTCACCCTCATATCCTACAAATATGTAAGTTTCCCTGGGGTTAAAAAGAACAAAAGCACTCATGTTGAAGCATGCTATCAGATTAATTCAATACACTGTCCGAAGTAGATTATGTTAATCCTAACAGTAATTTTTAATATTTGTAATGTAGTATATTACTTGATAAGATTATGAAACCTCTGACAGCTTATTAGCCAGTGCCATTAAAAAACCAAATGTCAACTTTATCAACTGCTGTCAGTAAAATTAGCCATGGAACAGTCTCTGAGGGATAAAAGTTCAATTTGTGTTGGATAATGGTGTGAATAATCACTTAGATTTTTATAGCACCTTTTCTCCAAAGGATTTAAAGAGTTTATACACATCATATTCTCTGAAAATCCCTGAGTAGAAAGAAGGGACAGAGTTTATTGTCCCTAAGTGAGTTTGTGGTCACTTTATAGCTTTGAGTTCATGAAGCCAGTGCTTGCGATAGGCTATACACTGCTCCCGCCTGTTGGTTTGCATGCAGGCAGAATAGAAAACCATCAGATGCTGACTGACATCCATGTAGAGGAGAATTGTCAGAGAAAACAGGGAACAGAGTGTTTTTGTACTTCTCACCTAAAAATCAAATAAGGTTATTTAATAGCAAAGAAACTAATTACCATGTTTGTGGAAATAGGTGCACAATTGGAATATATTTCAAAGAAATGAAAATTGGAGTCATAGACTATGAAACCTGGAAGAGATCTTATGCTAAATCAAGGGCACTGCCCTCATTTGGATTTATTGGGTCTGGGCGACTAGTTTTGCACTTTCTTCCTGCTTCTCGTGAGTGTTCCTGGATACGGAATTCTAGTCTTCTTCTACTAAGCCGTGGTTCCCACTCTGCCCAAGTGATGTGGGGTCGGGAGATGAGTCCGACCCTGATTCCTGGGTGAGGGCATAATCAGAGTGGGCTGAGGAGAGAACAACATCCCCTTGGTGGCTGTTGTGTGAGAGATAAATGTGATTCTAAACAGGCAGTCAAAACAACATCACATTTTTTCTTGAAATTATTGGGAAGGATATTCTCTTAGCTCCTGATGTTTGCTACTCCAGTAAAATATAAGTCTGAACTCATTTTACTCCTACTTTAGAAGAGTTTGCTTTAGAAGAAAATAAACAATGTAAAGGAAAGAAGAAATATAAAAAGAAAAAAAGAAAAACATACTTCCCCATGATCTTATGTTAACTCCTAGGTCCTGCTATATATGCACAGTTTTCTATTGGATGAACCACATTAATTGAGCTTTTAAGATTTGTAAGTCAACTTCTGGGAAGGTGGCAGAGAGGTTAGAAGCAACAGATCAACTTATTCAAGATTTGGGATCCATACACTAGAGAGTAACCATTTAAGCAAGAAAAGAAGCAGGAAGACAGATCCCCAGGAGGCAAAGCATCTGAAGGGAGAATTGGAGCACACAGAAAAAAAAGTTACAAACTTTAATGCAAAAGATAAAAGGAGGGGCAAACCGCACTTTCTCCTCAGCTCTTGGCTCAGGGTACGAGAGGAGGATTTGACCCACAGGGACACAGTGAGGTGAGCGACTCCAGAGGCCTCCAGGGAGGATAGTGCCAGCGCGAGGGAGCAGTGCTGAGCGGCTCCAGCCAAGCTGCTGCTGTGTCCTCTGGGGAGGTGCCTGTTCGGACACTGTTTCAGGGATCGGCCAGTTGAACCTGGGACTCGGAGCAGCCCCGGGTTGGCTTCACCGCGGCCCCCCAGTGCTGCAGTCCCACAGTGACTGGGTGAGGGACTACCGTGGAGGCATCCAGAATCAGCCATGGTCAGGCTGGTAAGAAACACCCAGAGTCTTATAGGCTGAGTGACAGGCCCAATCCCCCAAGCAGAGGCCAGGATCAGCCTGAGCTGTAGATTTAAAAGTACCATAACCAGCATCCTCTTAACTCGACTGCAGGTGTGCTGGGATTATCCAGCACCTGCGCTAATGCAACTGCAGGCTTTCTGGAATCACTCTCCATGGATCGAGGTTCTGACTACCTCACTTGTCTGCCAGGGGCAGCAGAGTCATGCCCTGAGTTGGACAGGACCACAAAAATGTGGATCCGAGAAAACAATCACAGGCCCGAAATCACAGGGAATTTTATTCTTTGCTTTTTATTGTTGTAGTTGCTGTTCATAGTTTTGAATGTTTGTTTTTCCTTTTTCTTGAGTGTGCGTATTGTTTTTGGCTTTCTCCTTTTATTTGGTTCTTGTTCAATCCTCCTTTCTTCCCCTCCTGTCTTCTTCACCACTTTCCCAAGGCTTGGATAATCCTCCTTATCCTTCAGCCTTGCTTTTAATGACTCCCTCTTTTTAAATTTTTCCCCTTAGGGTAAAATATCTCTATTGAATGGATATTCACTGCACATAGTTTTCTGATTTATTTTAGATTTTCTTATGCAACTATAAAATCATACCTACAGCTAATGGTGGCAAATTATTAGTTTTCACAGTTTCTCATCTTCTAGTCTATGCTTGATATTATTGTTGTTATTGACTGCGCTGTTAGACAAGGTGACATAATTGATGTGATCAGTTGATCTTCTTTGCACATCAATACCTAGATCATGATCTGAAAATGAAAAATTATTTAAAGAGAGAAACTGTAAAAAAGAAATATGGACTTACATTCCTCAAGTTGGTTTGGGGGAGACTGGCAAGATCATGTTTAATGGGTTTACATCCTGGACACGCAGAAAGACTATATCCCATTCTTCTCTGCCTGCGTATCGGGCAGTAGAGTGCAAGTGGAAGTGGTATCCACCAGACTGAAGCCTAACCACCGAATCCCTTACCTCTTCTCCCACTGTCCCTTTCTTCCAGTGGCCTCTGAGGTCACACATCGAACATGGTGGCCCCATAAGCGGAAAGCCACAGATCTCCACAGAACCATGCAACAAATAAGAGATCAGCTTATCTTCTAAGTCACTGAGCTTTCATATTTATCCTTTCATAGCTAGTGTGCTTTCCTCCTCTAATACCTCAGGCCAGTGAGAAGCTCGGCGACTTCATGGCAGTTGCTACCTTGGATTTCACTGCCATAGTAGTACATTTGGATACTCAAATGTGATTAGGGCGACAGAAAATCTTCCTGGATAAGGTGACATTTGCTCACTTTTGTAGATAATGCTGGCAGGCTGAAAGGGCATGCAGGCGGACGGGTTGGGTGTGAAAGATGCAGGCCTGAGGTAGCATGTCCGTGGGATTGGGAATTTGCTAGCCGACCTGTGTAAGAAGAGAATACATCACCTGTCTCCCATACAGGACATAATGATTATCGTTCCCCTTTGGATCATAATGAAACAGAGACATTTAAGGCAGAGAAATTGAAAGATAGGTAATATGTGGTGAAGACAGTACCAGAACCCGCGACTAACAATTTTGTAATGAAATGGGTGCCCTGTACATTAGAGCAAGAAGGCTCCTAGACCCTTTGTGACTTTTACATGATGTTTCTTTTTAATTTCTGTCGCCAGGATAAGCAGTTCTTCATTTATAGAGTATCCCTTGATATCACAGTGCAGCAATATTGAGCTGTAGCTTATATACAGGTCAGAGATGGTATTAGATTTCTACAGGCCCTACAGCAAATGACTGAAAATGCAGTGGCTTAAAGCAACACAAATGTATTGTCTTAGGATTCAGAAGGCCAGAAGGTCCACTCAGGTCCTCATGGGGTAAAATCAAGGTGTCAGTGGAGCAGTGCTGCTTCTCTCCTGGAAGCTCCAGAGGAAACTCCATTTCCCCAGCTTGAGGAAGATACCACGAGCTTGGGCCTTTGGCTTCCTTCCTCTGTTTGCAAAGCCAGCAGCATTGTATCTTTCGGATTTTTTTTTTTTTCATAGTTGCATCTCTCACTGAGCACAGCTGGAAAAAGTTGCTTGCTTTTAGGGTTCCTAATGATTAGGTTGTTTGCACCTAGACAGCTCTGGAGAGGCCTTTACCTAGAGACTCTGGGAACGGAGCTGTGGACGTCTTCGCAGAGAGTGTGACACTGCCGGCCACACCCTGATTGCAGTTTCTGATGCGGTTTTTTATATAATCACATTGGACCTGAAAATTGCAAAATGTATTTTCAGTGGGAACTGACAATTTCCCCTGCGGTGTTTTCACAGTGTCTCTATGGTTTGCAGTTGGGCACTGGTGAAAGTCATCGATCGGTATTAGAAGCTGTACCGTACTTTTCTGTGTTTGTGTCGTTTGGTAGAGCTCACAGAACCACAGGCGCTCATTAAATTATCAGCCTTTTTGGTCCCTTCTCAGTTTCCCTCTTCCCTTTCTTTCTCCCATTTCCTGTGGTGGATAATGTTGTGTTACGCTGCGGTATATACAAGCATGCTCCGTCTCTGTGGATAAACGCCATCTCCCCTCTATACGTCTCAACTGACACATGGAAGGGAAAACATGACAGGAATATAGAGTCTTTTCAGAAAATGGCCTAAAGCCGTTCATTTTTTCTCACCCCACACTCTTCTTTCCTTAGAGCTCACTAAGTGGAGCTTCATTCCTTTGGAGACACAGGGTTCCTATGTTTCCTGTATACTTCAACCTAAAGTCCCTGTGGAAGGGGAAACTGTGTGTGCAGTGCAGCTTCCTGGCAGGAGCCACAGCAACAGCCTCGTCATGGAGCCGCCACCCGGCCGCGGGCTGTGAAGCTCTTTCCCAGCCAAGCACAGCTGCGACCCGCACCTTCCCAGAAAGGCACCGGCGCTTCGTGTAACAGTCCCGAGGACCAGCTCCGGGACTGGTCTTGCCAGTTCTTGTATGAATTATAATCAGTTCATTTGTAGTTTCTCATTTTCTAGAAGCAAGTCCTCCATTTCATGCTTGGCCTCATGGTTCATGTTCAACAACCACCACCCTAACAAATTCTCAGCTCTCACAAATACTGTCAGAAGGTTAACTCAGGGAAAGTTAAGTTTGTGTCAAAGGCAAGTTTTGAAGGCGCTGAAATTTCAAAACATATCCAGTTTGCTGCCTTAGGCCATCAGACAGAAATGGAGAATGAAAGCGGCCCTGTGGAATCTTGCTGTATCAGATAAATAACATGTGTGATAAGAGAAAATACAAGAGGTATAAGTTTGGGGGCACCTTGAACTAGACTTAGTCTCCTTCCATGCTATTTTTTGAGTATAGGGTTTTTTCTTTCTTTCTTTTTTTTTTTTTTTTTTGAATTGAGGTCTTTATTCTAAGAAAGTGGATATGTTCCCCTAGTTGCAATATATTGCCTATAACTTGCAGAGAACTGTATCATTTTAAAAGCTCATCCATGAGCCCTTGGAATTGAGAACTTATGAACAAAAAGTCTGGGCTGGACTTTCCTGAGACCTCCCTATGTCCTTGATAAAAAGACTTTCTTAAGACTCCAGTATTTGTTTGTATTGAATTCTGCGAACACAGAACCAGCTTCGCAGCAATTCAACTGAAAATGCAGCCCACATACCTTGTTCTTGAGTAATACCTGGGAACAAAGCAATACCTGCATCAGGAGGGTTTGATGGATGTTACAGGGGGTTATTACTGGCAGATGGGTTACAAAATGATTTAAGTATTAAAGAATATTAATGATGTTTCTGAATCATAAAGGATAAATGTTCAGAACAGAGGCTGAGGACTAAGGGTTACTTACCAGTTTGGTCTGCTACTTGGAAAATGCCAGACTGTGCGAGGTGAGGGTGTCTGGAAGGTAAGATGACATAAACTGAATTGGTCTTAATAAGTTAAAATACTAGGAAAAACCAAGGATCTGATTTAGAAGATCAAATGCAACACTTACGACGACAATACGCAATGCATTAAGGGAAATGTGCTAGAGACACAATTGTTCCTTCATATCGATGGATTCCGCATGTATAGATTTGAGCAACTGCAAGTGAAAAACAGTCGAAAAACACTGTGACTGCACTGAGCATGTATAGCATTTTTGTCATTCTTCCCTAATTGATACATCAAGTACATATTTATGTAGCATTTGCATTCTATTAGGTATTCTAAACTACCAAAGAGTGAGAGGAGGGCAAATATGATGATGCCATTTTTGGTAGAAAAACATGAATATTTGCTGATTTTCTTACCTGTAGGGATCTTGGAACTTTCCCCCCATGAATTCCTAGGTTTCTTATCACATAATAAATTCTGTGAGTCTCTGGAAAGTTTTCATTATTGTTTTGGAAGTAAGAACAGAGTAATGATTGGCAACCTTGCTAAAGAAATAATATTATCACTTTGGGGATTGTTAGATCAAGGGCTATAGCTATAACTCTGATACTTTATATCTGGGATTTACCGTAATGCTTAAAACCCTGAGCAAGGGTGACATATTTAAAGGTTAGTAGTGGTAATGAGAGTATGAGAAAAGAATGATTCACACATTTCAGTAATTAATTTTTGTCTTGGTATAGGGCCTTAAAAGTTTTATTGGGAGCTAGACATTTTATAAATATTTCTAAGAAAATAATCACTATTGTGGAGTGACAGTATATACTAGAAATTTATATAATATTTACATTATTGATAAAACATTATTGTGTTATATAAATGGGAGAATTAAGACTGAGAGAATTCAAACAACAGGGCAGAAATGTGAAATGAGGGCACAGCAGGTATCGTTCGGCCATTCTCACACCTCTTAATTTTTTAATTGAATTCTGTATTGGTACATTTTATTTACAGTTCACAATCACACTCAACATTGGGGAATTTGTAGCACTATATAACATGAGTTAATTTTCATTTTACCCATATCCCTACCCACCCTACAACCCTCCACCCCCTATATACATATGCCTTCTTTTTCTTTTTAAATCATATTTATTCTTTCCCTTCATTACTTTCCCCTACCATGTTCCCTTTGAATATTTCCTATTTCACAAAAATCTACCATGCATTCTAGAACTTATTTCCATCTACATTCTCATATCAGAGAAAAGATAGGGTATTTGCATATCTGTGATCTGTTTATTTCGCTTATTAGTGTGTCCTCAAGGTGTGTCCATTTGAGTATAAATGACTCAAACTTGTCATTCTTTAGGCAGAGTAATACTCCATTTTATTTAAAAGACACACCTTCATCTAATCTTCAGTTGGTGGGCATCTGTGTTGTTTCCAAGATTGAGCTACACAAAGTGAGCTGCTCTGAACATGGGTTCACATAAGTTTCTACGATATGATTCTTTTAATTCTTTTGAATATATTCCTAGCAGGGGAATTAGCAGAGTCAAATGGGACCTTTAGTCCTAGTTTTCTGAGTAATCTCCACACTGATCTCCACAATGGTTGCACAAGTCTACATTCCCACCAACAGTGGAGAAGGGTTCCTTTCTCCCCACAGCCTCGCCAGCATTTATTGCTGGTTAATTTCACAATAGCAGCCATTCTTTGTGGAGTTAGATGAAATCTCAGTGTTGTTTTCATCTACATCTCTTTAATGACCACTGACACCTCTTAATTTTGCAAGGACGTTTCTGAGGCTCTGGTATGTTGGGTTTGTCATGCACAGCTTTTAGTAGTCTCGATTTTTGTTATTGAGTGTGGCTCATTTTCACAATTTTGGACACTTTGAACCTGTGCAAAAAGAAGAAGGAGAAGGA
>PVIC010051622.1:0-12534 GCA_004025085.1 Thryonomys swinderianus
AAAAAAAAAAAAAAAAAAAAAAAAAAAAAAAAAAAAAAAAAAAAAAAAAAAAAAAAAAAAAAAAAAAAAAAAAAAAAAAAAAAAAAAAAAAAAAAAAAAAAAAAAAAAAAAAAAAAAAAAAAAAAAAAAGAAAAGCAAAATGTTGGGATAAAAAGATTTAAAATTACTTCTTTTAAAATTATGTATATAAGATGCCCTGCTACTTAAAACTACCTTCAAATTTAAAAGCAATATAAGCAAGAATGTAAGATACAAGCTAACCATACAAAAATCAGTTATTATATACAATGTAACATGAGTACTAACATTAAAAATGAAGTATTTCTTCAACTGATTAACCAGTTAAATACAACACATAAATATAAACACAAAAATGCAAAGGGCTTGAATCTTAAAAACTATAACACAATAATGAACTATATAGATAGTGGAAAGAAAAATAAGTGGAAAGATAAATCTTTGTTCAGGTTTGGACAGTTTCATCTCTTCTGTATCATCTCTTCTTCCTAACTATAAATGTGAGCTGTGCACATAATGGTGAGGTGTTCTGAAAGTGCAAAATGTCACAGAGCTTGAGAATATTTTTTCCCTCAAGTAAATTTTGTTATATTTAACTCATCTGACTATTTTAACAAAGGAATAGGTGGTGTGTGTGTGTGTGTGTGCACACGTGCGTGCACAAGTGCACGTGCACGGGTGCATTCTGGGGTGAATGTTTCAAAGTCTTCTACCTAATATTCCTTTGGTGATTGGAACCTACAGCCCTTATGGAATCCTCTTTTCTACTGACGTATTTTTGTCCTCATCTTGCTGTAAGTTCCCTTTTCATTCTTTATAACAACACTACTAATGATAATAATACCCGTGAAATAATAATTATATGTAACTAACATACTCAGTAATTGCATGTCAGACTATTTTATGTCCAGGAATCCCTGTCAGCTGGATAATTTTTGTGCATTTTGTATTTAGAGTCTAAGAGTTCACCCACCAGGTATCAAGTCAGTGTTAATTATAACCCTGATCTAGCTCCAAAAAATGATATTTAATTTTTGGCCATCTCAGAAAATTTTTCTGTGTACCTTTTTCTCCATCTATTCACTCCTCTTGCCTTCCACTCTGATGGTAGAGGGAGGCAGTTAACCTTGATCACAGGGCATAAGTTTGCCTGGCACACTATGCCTCCTTTGTTCAGAACCTACCCGGAGCCCATGGCAGAATTGTCCGGGACCTTCAATCTGCCCAGTCATGTATCTTAGAAAAAGATGTGTCAACTCTCAGTTGTCTCTTCTTGTATCTGCAGGGGTTAACCCCACTCAACTCCAAACCAAGCAACACTGATTTTGTCTCTAATTACGGTGTCACCAGCATTCTTTATTCTGGGGGTTAACAACAACAACAAAAAAATGAGTTCCTGAAAGAGTAAAAGGAATTCCCCAATGGGGTGGCATGGAAGATCCATGAAGATGATCGATCTGTTTGGAATATCATGCTTTCTGCCTTAAGTAAAGCTTTTCTGCTGGCCAGTGGGATATGCCTTACTACTTTGCGGTGCATGCGTGCAGGTGACGTCACACAGTGATAGAAAGGAGGACAGGTCACACCAACTCTCTCTTCCCATATCAACACCAAGCATCTGAAATTTTTAGCGACACTGTTGTTCCTCCACATGCCATATAAGAAGTCCTCAAACTCCCATTTAATAGAGGATGGCTTCGTGTGTTGCCCAGGGCTGTAGTGTCGAGGTTTGCTTACATTTCAAAGTAATAGAATCATTTATTTTCTTTATAGTTGCCCAGCAATTTTAGGTAACACTTTTATATCTTCTCTCTTGTGAAGATATTAGTACTTTCATTCAGCATCTCACAAAGCTCAGAAAAATTGTCAGCCCCTTTTACAGCAACCCGCTGGGGAAATCACTGATTTTGATAGATTTAGGTTCTTTCTTTCACCTTCAGTTCAAACATTTTATTTATTTTTTTTTTTAAATTCTAGGGCCGGAGGGTTAGCTCAGTGGTTCTGGCTCCTGCCTCGCAAGCACAAGGTCCTGAGTTTGATCCCCGGTAACCACATACAATGCTGGGCATGGAGACTCACGCCCACCAGCAATCAATACCACGTACCACAATGCCGGGCGTGGTGGCTCACGCCTGTCATCCCAGCACTCGGGAGACAGAGACAGGAGGATTGCTGTGTTTGAGGCTTGACTGGGCACCATAGTGAGCTCAGAGCCAGCCTGAACTACAAAGCGAGACCCTGTCTCAAAAAAAAAAAAAAAATAAATAAATAAATAAATTTTAAATAGGCGGAAAACTTCGACTGGGATTATGAAAGCCAAAAAGAAAACTGTGAAACTGCCAATAAAAGCAGTTCTCTTGATTGAATTAAAGTATGCACTGGTGATAGTCATGGTGGTCCATGCCTATAATCCCAGAACTCAGGAGGCTGAGGCAGGAGGATTTCGGTGAGTTCAAGGCCAGCCTGGTCAACATAGGGTGACCCCCCCCCAAAAAAAAAGTAGAAACATGAGAACAAACTGAAAATTAAAAATGGAAGACATATTCAGCATAGTAAGACCACTCATCATCTCTTTTATATATGATTCTCAGTAATATTTCTCAAACAGAAATTATGCAGACTAACATTTTAATTAAAATCCACCAACGATTGGTTTGAGTCTTAGTGAAGTACACTACACTATTGTCTACTAATTTGACATTCCAGGTTCCTTCTCTCTGCCATATTTTCGAGACATTCATAAGCTTTCACTTTTTACCACAGTAATCCAATTATAAATACACCCTGACAAAGCAGAGCATTCAAGTTTGGTGATCTTTGCATTTATGACACTAGATACTGGAAAGCCTCTTCTGTCCAGACCAGTGGAATTTGATCTGTGTCTTCTTCTCCATCTCTATATTTAAGATTAATAAAAATTTGTCACTTGGAGGATCACTTGTCAGATCAAAAATGACAGTTATTTTAAAGATGAATATAGCCATAATATTATCAGTATTAAGTTAGTAGTAAGTATTTAGATTTCTTTACAATATGGAGTTTTAATTCAGGTTAGATACACAGACATGACAATTGACTGGCATGTGGAAAATCTGTACTGTATGGGAGGTTACAAACACGAGCCCTTTGCAAAATATGTGAAGTGCTGGAAGAAGTGTGCACACAGACACACCCATAGGCACTTACACTCTCCACATGAAACCTGATAGTCTCACTTATTCATTCCTTCACCAATATTTACTGCCTACGTGCTTTGTGTCCTGTTTTGTTTTGCTGTGGTGAATACAGTACTCACTGCAATATGTCAGACTGAAGTCTGTTCTCAGGAAGGTTTCATGTGACCAGCAAAATGGAAGTGAGCAAACAGTAAACAGATGCAGTTTTTTTTTGTTTGTTTGTTTGTTTTTTTGAGACAGGGTCTCACTTTGTAGTTCAGGCTGGCCCTGAGCTCACTATGTAGCCCAGGCAAACCTGGAACTCAGCAATCCTCCTGCCTCTGCCTCCTCAGTGTTGGAATTACAGGCCTGAGCCTCCATGCCCAGCTCTGTGGTATGTAGTACAATTGCTGGTGGGCATGAGTCACCACACCCAGCATTGTTTTATGTGATTACTGAGATTGAATTCAGGGCCTTGCCCTTGTGAGGCAGGCACCAGAACCACTGAGCTAAATTTCCGGCCCGCAGATTCAGTTTTTATAACCTGGTATATATATGAAAACACAGCATCTGGAAATAAGAACATTCAGATGTGCAGAGCTGTTGTACATTGTCCTGACAGCACATGGTCTGCAGCAGATGAGAACAGGGCATGTCCTCTTTGGTCCTGTGAAGGGCTTTCAAAACTTCCTTGGTGCTGGCTACAGTATTTCCTGCTTTTAACCTACATTCCTTCTGTTTGAATTTAAATCATTCCCTTGGGTTCCTCCTTTTAGGACTTGAGTTCCCAGAGGTTCAAAGGGCATCTGGATTCCTAGAAAGTTCATGACAAAGGTTCAAGAATTGTGCTTTTCCAATTTAAACTATACTAGAATTTGTGAGTAAGCAGAAAGCAATTATACAGTTGGCAAGGTACCAGGGTGGTGGGGTCAGCACCTCCACACTACCTTTTTAGCAGCTTCTCCAAACATTTAATAGTGATTGATTGGAATGTTGTTATTTACAGGTCTAATTTTTACCCACGCGCTGTTCTGTTTAGTAAGAAATTGCATTAAGAACACCTGCTAATCATCTGTGTTGTTTAATTTGAAAGGAAAAATTCTAATAGTATCTTTACATTTTCTAATTAGGTAAGTATTATGAGTTTTAATTAATGTCTTAATTAGATGCCATTATCTACTCCTGGCAGCAGTACATTATTCAAAATAAGTCCTTGATTACTATATTGATATATTTTCTTTTGCTTTATTATTATTCAAAGTAAAGGTAGTGTCTTTTTTCTACTTAGGAAAAACTTCTTTGGAACTAAGCAGTGCCACCTCTGAGAGACATTTGCCAAATTGTGACTGATACTGCTGACCCAGCTTGTCCTTTCTACATGTCCTGCTTGAGAATCTGACTCCAGAAGTACACATGTACCAGCCAGAGCCCTGTGCTCAATCCCAGTGCCACCAGTCTTGTGGATATTTGTTCTTTCATTCGATACATACAGGTTGCTCATCAGGTCTGGACAGGCAATGCCTGCAGAAGGAAAGGAGAGTGATGAATGGTCATAGCAAACAAATTAAAGAAACACAGGAGGATAAACTTGTTTTTTAATTGAATTCTTTATTGGTACAATTTATATACATCTCACAATCACATATAACACTGGGCAATCTGTACCAGTGTATGACAAAAGTTAATTCTCATTTTTACGCATATCCCTACCCACCCACACCTCCCCACCCCCTATATACATGCTCTTGTATTTTCTTTCCTAAACATATTTATTCCTTCCCTTCATTACATTCCCACACCAAATTTCCTATGTAAATTTCCTATTCTACAAAGACTGTCATACTTTCTAGAGCTCATTTGCATCAATAGCCACTCATAACAAAGGGAAGATCCGGTATTTGCCTATCTGCAATCTATTTATTTCACTTATTAGTGTATCCTCCAGGTTTCTCCATGTGCACATATATGAATTGATCTTGTCATTCTTTGTGGCAGAATAATACTCCATTTTATAAAAAAAAAAATATCACATCTTGGGCCAGAGGGTTAGCTCAGTGGTTCCAGCGCCTGCCTTGCAAGCCAAGGTCCTGAGTTCAATCCCCGCTAACCACATAAGACGATAGGCGTGGAGACTCATGCCCACCAGCCATCAATACCACATACCACAGTGCTGGGCATGGTGGCTCATGCCTGTAATCCCAGCACTCGGGAGGCAGAGAGAAGAAGGATTGCTGAGTTCAAGGCTTGCCTGGACTAAATAGTGAGCTCAGGGCCAGCCTGAACTGCAAAGCGAGACCCTGTCTCAAAAAAAAAAATAAATAAATAAAAATCACATCTTCTTTATCCACTCTCCAGTTGATGGGCATTTCGGCTGTTTCTAAGATTGAGCTATCACAAACTGAACTGCTATGAAAAAGGGTGTACATCTATCTTTCCAATGTGGTTTTTAAAATTCTTTTGGGTTATATTCCTAGCAGGGGGATAGCAGGGTCAAATGGGACCCCTAGTCCTAGTTTTCTGAGAAATCTCCACGCAGATCCACAATGGTTGCACAAGTCTACAATCCCACCAACAGTGGAGAAGGTTTCCTTTCTCCCCACAGCCTCACCAGCATTCATTCTTGGTTGATTTTGTGATAGTGGCCATTCTTTGTGGAGTGAGATGAAATCTCAGTGTTGTTTTCATTTGCATCTCTCAAATGACCAGTGGCATTGAGCATTTCTTCATATGCTACTTGGATGCTTTGACTTCTGCCTCTGAGAAATGTTTGTTCATTTCAGATGCCCATTTTTGAATTGGGTCTTTAAACGTGGGGAGGCTAATCTGTTTGAGTTCTTTATATACTGTAGATAATAGACCTTTGTCTGATAAACAGTTAGTAAAATTTTTTTTTCCATGTTGTTGGTTGTCTTTTAGCAGTGCCAGTGACTTCTTTTGCCGTGCAGAAGCTTTTCAGGAGGATGAGATCCCATTTGTTGATTCTTTCTGCTAGTTCTTGTGCTATAGAGGTTTTATTCATAAAGTCTCTGCCTAAGCCAATGGCTCCAAGAGTTTTACCTAACCTGTTTTCCACCAGGCTTATTGTTTCTGTTTTAATGTTTAAGTCTCATATCCATTGTTAATTTCGTTTTGTGCATGGTGAAAGAGATAGGTCTAACTTTAGTTTTTGGCAGTTTATAGCCCAATTTTTCCAGCAGCATTTGTTAAACAGGCTGTCTTTCCTCCATTGGGGATGTTTGGCTCCTTTGTCAAAGATAAGGTGACTTAGTGTATCCAGAGTTGTTTCTGGGTCTTCTAATCTATTCCACTGATCCTTGGGCCTGTTTCTTTGCCAGTACCATGCAGTTCTTATCACAGTAGCTTTATAGTAGAGTTTTAAATTGGGGATTCTAATACCCCCTGCCATGTCGTGGTTGCTTAGAACTGCTTTTGCTATTCTAGGTTTTTTGTGGTTTCAAATGAATTTTTGTATTATTTTCTGTAGCTCTGTGAAGTATAGTGTTGGAATTTCAATTAGAATTGCACTGACTCTGTATACTAGTTGTGGGAGTATAGCCATTTTGACAATGTTCCTACCCAGGAACAAGGGATGTCTTTCCACTTTCTGATCTCCTTTTCTATCTCATTTTTCAGAGTCCTATAGTTTTCAGAGTAGAGGTCTTTTACTTCCTTTGTTAGGTTGATTCCTAGATATTACATTTTTTTGGATGCTACTGTGAAAGGGATTGACTCCCCAATTTCTCTTTCAGTGAGTCTGTTGTTTGTGTAGACAAAGACTGTTGATTTTTGAGTGTTAACGTTGTATCCAGCAACACTACTAAATTTGGTAATTAAATCTAGCAGTCTTTTGGTTGAGTTTTTAAGATCCTCTAGATAGAGTATCATATCAGAAATAATGACAGTTTAACTCCTTCTTTTCCTATCTTTATTCCTTTTATATCTTTGTCCTGCCTGATTGCTATGGCTAATGTTTCCAGTAATATATTGAACAAGAGCGGAGACAGCGGGCATCCTTGTCTCGTTCCTCTTCTTAGTGTAAAAGGATTCAGTTTTTTCCCATTATGTATGATGCTAGCTGTTGATTTCTCATAAATAGCTTGTATTGAGTTGAGATAAAGTCCACTGATTCTGATTCTCTGTAGGGTTTTGATCATAAATGGGTGTTGGATTTTGTCAAATGCTTTTTCTGCATCTATTGAGATAAACATATGGTTTTTGTCCTTGAGTCTGTTAATATAGTGTATTACATTGATTTACGTATGTTGAACCAGCCTTGCATCCCTGGGATAAATCTGACTTGATCAGGGTGTATGATTTTCTTGATAACTCTCTGTATTCAGTTTGTATTCTGTTGGCCAGTATTTTATTGAGGATTTTTGAGTCAATGTTCATTAGAGAGATTGGACTGTAGTTTTCTTTTTGGTCGGATCTTTCCCTGCCTTTGGAATCAAGGTGACGGTTGCTTCAAGGAATGATTTGGGGAGTACTGCTTCCCTTTCAATTTCATTAAAAAGATTGAGAAGTACTGGTATTAACTCTTCTTTAAAAGTTTTGTAGAATTCAGCAGTGAAGCCGTCAGGACCAGGGCTTTTCTTTGTTGGTAGGTTTTTTTAATTACATTTTCAATTTCCCAGATTGATATCAGGTTGTTTAACATTTTTATCTCCTCTTCGTTCAGCTTTGGAAGTTCATATGTGTCTAGGAATCTATCCATTTCTTCTAGATTTTCCATCTTCTTGGAGTACACATTTTCAAAGTACATATTTATTATCCTTTGGACTTGCTCTGGATCTGTGCTGATTTCCCCATTTTCATTCCTTATAGCATGGATTTGAGCCTTTTCCTTCCTTTGTTTGATAATGTTGGCTAAGGATTTGTCAACTTTATTTATCCTCTCAAAGAACCAACTCTTTGATTCACTGATTCTTTGTTTTGCTCTTTGTCTCCAATGAATTAATTTCTGCTTTGATCCTTATAATTTCTTCTCCAGTATGTGCTTTGGGTTTGTCTTGCTCTTCTTTTTCTAATTGTTTGGGGTTCATCATTAGATTCTTTATTTCAATTTGTTCTATTTTCCGAGTGTAGGCATTCACTGCTATGAATTTCCCTCGTAGAACTGCTTTCATTGTGTCCCATAAATTCCTGTTTGTTGTGCTGGGGTTGTCATTTAGTTGTAGAAACTGTTTAATTTTTTCTTTAATTTCTTTTGTCACCCTTTGGTTGGTCAACAGAGTGTTGTTCAATTTCCATGTGTTTGTGAGGATGTTGGAATTTCTTTTGCTATTCAGCTCCAGTGTCAATACACTATGGTCTGATAGTATGTAGGGGATAACTTTGATGCCTTTGCATTTACTTAAGCCTGTCTGTGGACTAGAATGTGATCTACTTTGGAG
This sequence comes from Thryonomys swinderianus, assembly GCA_004025085.1. Lineage (NCBI taxonomy): Eukaryota > Metazoa > Chordata > Mammalia > Rodentia > Thryonomyidae > Thryonomys > Thryonomys swinderianus. Next base: position 8,567 of record PVIC010051622.1, read on the forward strand.
AATGATCCATGAGTAGCTGAGAAGAAGGTATATTCTCACTTTTTAGGGTGAAAAATTCTATAGGCATCTAATAAGTACATTTGCTGAAAAGTTTGATTTAGCTCAAGTATTTCCTTATTGATTCTTTGTCCACTTGATCTGTCAATTTGTGATAGTGGAGTATTAAAGTCCCCTATTAGTATTGTATTCATGGTTAACTGTCTTTTCCTGTCCACTGTTTGTTTTATATAGTTGGGTGCATTATAGTTTGGTGCATAAATATTTATGATTGTTATTTCTTTCTTTTGGATAGTTCCTTGTATGAGAATATAGTGACCTTTATCTCTTTTAATCAGTTTGGGTTTGAAATCTATTTTTTCTACAAACACGAGAGCCACTCCTGCTTTTTTGCAGTTTCCTGTGGTATGGAGGATTGTTTTCCAACGTTTTATTTTCAGTCTATGGGCCTCCTTCTGAATTAGGTGTGTTTCCTGTATGCAGCAGATTGTGGGTATGGAATTTTCTGTGGTTTTTTTCTGAGATGTTCTTTAGGATGTTTTGGAGTGCAGGTTTCATATTTTTGAAGTTTTTCAGGTGTTCTTTATCACGGAAGTATCTCATTTCCCCGTCTACTCTGAAAGATAGTTTTGCAGGATACAACAGTCTAGGTTGGAGGTTGTTTTACTGCAATGCTTGAAATACTTCCCTCCATGCTCTCCTTGCTTTGAGTGTTTGTGTTGAAAAGTCTGCTGTGATCCTAATGGCCTTCCTTTGTAGGTGATTTTTTTCCTTTCTCTCACTGCTTTCAGTATTTCATTCTTTTGTTGTTCATCTGGAACCTTGATAATTATATGTCATTGTAGATATTTTTATGCCATGGCTTTTAGGAGTCCTATAGGCCTCATTTGTCTGTAAGTCCATTTCTTTTCCTTGAAGTTTTCTGTTGTTATCTCTGACAATAGCTTTTTTATGTCTTTTACACTGTCTCCTGCTTCTTCAATGACTCCAGTCTTATTTTTCTTTGAGTCATCTAGAAGCTGTTGAATTGATTTCTCATGGTCACTTGCTCTTTTGCATAGATTATACCTTTCCTGCTCATTAGCTATTATTCTGTACTCTAGGTCTGAGATTTGGTTCTCAGCTTCATTCATCCTAGTTCGCAAGCTTTTATTCTCCATCATTCCCTGGAGCTCTGCTTGAAGCTGTTTAAAATTTTCCATTGCTTCTGCTAACTTGGATTCTATCATCTCACTGATCTCTTCTTTAATGATGTCTTTCATTGTGGACAATATCCCTGTTTTGATCTCAGAGATGAGTTCTGATTTCCATTTTACTAGATCTGCTTTAGTTACCATCGCCAAGAGTCCTGGTGTTTGAGTTTCAGTTTGCCCTATTTCCCTTTTCTCTGAATTTTCTTCTGGTGGTGATCTTTGTGTCTGATTTTTTATATATTTTCTCATTTCTACTCTTTCATTGTTACTAATGCTATTCTTTGCCTGATGACAGGGCAGTGTTTGTTGCAGGTGTCTTTGTTTCTATTATCTGGGGCCCTTTGGATGTGGCACTTTCCTGGGGGTCCTCCTTGAATCTGTAATGACCCTTCAGAGTTCTCAGTTCTAACATATCATAGGAGGAATTTGAGCAGAATAATCACATCATCCTTGTTACCATTATATAGTCAGTGCCAATATCAGTATTACACACAGCAAATAAAATGAAAAGTTTTGTTAATTTCAATTCTGAACAGTTTGTACTCATGAGTCACCTCTATGTACATATGCCAAAATTTAGAATTAATGAGCAATGTTTATACAACATGTAGATCGTAAATGTACCCCATACACCTTTTGGGATAAAAGGTCACTGGGGGATCAGGGAGGTACAGAGACAGGAGGAGAGTGAAATAGGGTTAGCAGATTTATGAAGATCACCTAGACTTGAGTACCTCACATATGCCAGTGGGTAACAGAGGATAAAAGAATGCATATAGAACAGTACCAACTGCATGCTGTAAGACCAATGTAGACTTTGCATACCTTCTTATAATAGTACAGGAGAAGAAATAGGGCAGCCTAAGAGTCTTTTACTTCTGGGTATTGCTTTTGACAGGAAGACAGGAAGGGATGTGGGGACGAGAGCTGAATAGAGGGGTCTAGGAGTAGATGGCAAAAATAGAAGCTACAACCCCACCCTTTTTATTATTTTTTAATCTTGCCTGGTCTCTCCATGCTGCTCCGTTGTGGAGGGATGCAGGAAATGACTCTGGGGGCCTGCTGGCAGGCCTCAGTCCTCTAAGCTGGGAATGAAATGGCGCCCAGGGATACCTGAGTGTCTGGGATGGAGCAGACCTGTCAGCTGACCTCAGTCTTCTGCACCGGGAATGGGCAGTAGGACAAACATTTACAATATCAAGTGTAAAAGTCTCATCTCACTCAAAATGATAAACTATTTTACAACCTTTATTTTCAACACCCCTTAACTGTGACAGTATAACATTCCTGAGAAATAGACAGATGTAGAAGTAAGACTTAGTGATCTCTGCAGAAATATATAATTATGTATATCACATGTGACACCTAGGATACGTACAGTCTCTTAATTCTGATATTTATGATGTAACTTCTCAACTAAATATAAAATGAAGACTGTTTTCTTTTTTATCTTTTGGGCCAGTAGTTGGAATAAAATAAATTTTTATTTTATACAATGACATGTGCTCAGTAGCAAGGAAAGAATCAGGTTGAGCCTGGAAACAGGAGTAAGAAGGACAGCTACAAAGTGAGTTGATTCGTGAAACACAGGAAATGCATTAGTCTTTGTGATGTGCACGGTCAGATCTCACTTTAACCCTATCCTCTGTCTCATGTGACTTCAGGGTCATGATGCTTGGTCAACAGAATGATATTTTGCATATTCTTTCTCAGCTGGATATCCAAATTGATTTACATTTGGCCAATCAGATTCCTTTGCGTTCATTTTTTTTTCAAGTAGAGGCAATAATGCATGCAATTTGCAGTCCTGAAGTTAGCTTCCAAATTGCCCCAAATGGGACATTGTCCTGATTGTGTAAGGTTTTCTTATCATGTGCTATAAGGCACCAGTCTCGGTAGCCCCAATGGAGAGTGTGCCTTTGAGAGCAAATCTCTGAAGCCCAGTTTAGAGTATAATCTCAATTATGATGCCTTCTTTAAGCAAAGCCATATGTCCTTTTATACCTTTAAAGTTAAGGTAGTAAAAAAATCAAAGTTATCCCCAGTAATTTTCCTGTTACATCTTTAAATTTATTTTCATAACACCATTTTCCACTATTATCCATTAATTTGAAATTAATTCTTATAATTGGCATGCTGTATGATGTTACAGTTCTCAAGAATTTGAGACTATTAGTGTTTTTGATTACCTTGGTGAAGAATTTTCAGTTGAACAATGGATTGTTGTAGACAAAAGCCATAAATACAACAGGATAAAATTTGAATGACCAACGGGTAAGGTAACCCTTTAGATTTTAGAATCATTATAGGCAGTTTATTTGTCAGACTTTATAACTAATTATCTCAGCCATATTTAAGTCACTCCATAATGAATACTACAGTAAGTCCTCAGATACCCATAAATGATATTTAAAATTTCAAGTTTTCACCAGTCTTATTTTAACTATAGTAGCACCCACTGTCCCAAGCTTGAATTATTTGGAAGAAAATTTCCAATCATGTCATTCCATTTGTAAAGACAGGAGCATGTATTTCTAAATGACAAGAAAGTAGTTTTCATTTTAAAACAGTTACAATGCTACAACTGACTATATAAGTAACCAGCAACAATAATTTCAACATCAGTGATTTGGATACTATTCAATTTTCAGAGACAGTTTATGGGAAGTTTGCTTATTTGCCTTTTTCAGTTTGGATTTCAAACCCAGTGCCACTGATTGTTGTGTCTTTTAGAATCCATTGGCAGTATTAATTTCTCTTTTAGCTCTAAGTTTTGTC
>PVIC010051623.1:0-12409 GCA_004025085.1 Thryonomys swinderianus
TCATGGCCACACTGGAAGTTCTCCGAAGCAGGCATTGCAAATGGAATTAAAGAAATGACCAATGCATTCTTTTCTCAGTGATGTTCACCTTGGAAAATGACATGTGAAATATGTCTTTTGTAAGTCCCTTTTATGGTAAACATGTATTGTAGCACATGTGTATTGTGTATCTATTTCTGCACGGACAAATTCCATTGAACTCTAGGAAATGTCCTGTCTGCTTCTCTCTCCTTCATTTCTTTCTCTGTCCTTTCCCTTTTCACCTTCGTTTAGATTGTTGACCTCTTTCATTCCTTGCTATATACAGCTCCTTCCATGACTGTTCCTATGGACTCCCATGTATCTGACTGATTTTTTGGAATTCTGGATCTTTCTTACATGTCTCTTCCCCTTTTTCAGGTGAGCTTTTCCCTATTCTTTATTTCCTTGTTCAATTTTACATTTGCATATCTCCCCTATCACCTTGTATAAATTAACTTAAAAACTAGAGGGAGGCTGCTGATATAGGAAAATTGCAAGTTTGAGCTCAGCCTGAACAACTTGGTAATTTTTTGAGAACTTGCCTTAAAATAAAAAAAGGGTTGGGTGGTGTAGTTTAGTGCAAAGGCCTTAGATTTAATCCCTAATACTTCACACAAACATACAAAGAATGATGGCAATAAAACTATGAAAGTATTGCTAGCTTCTCATCACAGTTTGCGTGACCTTAGCAATCTTAATTGCTTGGATCAAACCTTTGTCAGACAAAGGTGAGATAGAAGAATGCAGTTATATTTCCAACGCTGAGTGTATTGGCTTTAGGGTAATCTGTGCAATTCTAAGACATGTTGATTTATGAACTAATTAATGGCATACAACAAAAATACATATAGAAATTTGCTCTACCTCAGCCTGAAAATCCTCCAACAACAGGAAAATGGGTTTTGCATGTTAGAAAATTAAATTCAATATATATTTATGAGGCCATTCAAAATGTAGAGTCCTTCCTTACTAGGTCCCGAGTAAGCAGAAACGTCCATGTATCAAAACCTAATTGTGCTAGAGTCTAAGGCTGGGTGAATAAATTAAGTCTTAAGCTACAAAAGACATTGGACATTAATTTTAAATCTTATTATAGCTCTGATAATACAGACATTAATAAATCCACCAGGAAGAACGAATAAGGCAACCTGACAAATAGGACATATCTATTGGTTTTCCTTGGTGAAATGTTGATTGTTGATAATTCATTTAAAGTTACACAGATATTTCTATACTCAAGGGTCATTGTTCTAGGAGGTTGATAATAGGGACTGGATAAGGTGTTGAATATTTCATGGATTCTCAGAAGTCCATTTCTTGTTTCTGAGGTGGGGAGGGAGTGGGAAGGGTTTTATACTATGTAAAACACTCAGCATCCATCTCACAAACCTTTATTGAGCACTTTGTATGATAAAGTGATACTATAAGCTATGGGTAAAATTTGACAGGCACTCAGAGGAGGGAGCCATTATTTCAGGCTGGAAAGAGAATTGTCTTTATAACTGGTCTTTGAAATATCTGTAGATCTTTTAAAAATCTGTAGGACTTAAAAATAGAAATATGCTTCTATGAAAACATCCAGGATAAGGAAGCAGTGTGAATAAAGGCACAAGGCTAGAAAAAGAAAGTAGTGTATGTAGTGGAGATAGGAAGTAGTTAACTGCATGATTTAAAAAAAAAGGGGGGGGTTCGTGAAGCCGCATAATGAGAGACAATGCTGGAAAGGTAGTTGGAACATATTATGTTTAAGCCCAAAACTTGAACTTTAAGTGGTAGATAAGGCAGTTATTGAATCAATTTTTAATGAACATCTATTATAGGGGTGCCTTTATAAATAAGATATAATCCTTATTCTGAAGGATATTTCTATTTTATAGGGGTAACATGACAACTTAAAAAGCAATTTAGTGCAAAATGAAAAATCTATGATAATAAAGTAAAAGTGTAGAATATATTATTGAAACTTCTAATATATTCTTAGGGAACCAGAAGAGACAGATTGGATAACCCACCCTGACTCTGAGGCTATGACAGTTCAAACAAGACAATATCATGCTTTAGATTCTCAGACTCAACTCTATATCAGGCTCTTGCACCTCCATGAGATTGTGCAAACATACAAAAATGTGATGCTGTGTCAAGACATGAGACATCTCTTGGAGAGTTACTGGAACCCATATCAGACTTGGGGGGCCATAGTAAATCCATGCTTTCTTTCAAGGCACTAAGACACTGGGCATGGATTGTGACCATATCAGTCCTAGAGTGTCCTAATGCAGACTCAGCCCACCGTGAAGGATCTGGATTTCATTGTGAGAGCAATAAGGACCAATTGGAGTGCACAGGGATTGTGTTTATTAGTAGAGAAGTGACATCTCCAACTGGGCCTCCATATCTACACATGCATCATCCACAGGTTTAACCAGCCACAGGCTAAAAATATTTGAAAACCAAATGATACTCATGAGGACACTTTTGTACATGCCTGCAGAACATGTTCAGACACATTTCTTGTCATCCTTCCTTAAATAATACAGTGTAACAGCTAACTAAACAGCACTGATGTGATACTGGATATAGTCACCTAGAAATGATTTATGAGAGGATGTGCTTGGGTCATAGAGGAATTCTATACCATTTTATATAGAGGACTTGAGCACTGTAGACAGGGGGTCTGGGAAACCACGCCCTATATCACAGATATGCTCAGAGCTTAAGATTTTGAAATACTATTCTCAAATCAATTCATAGGGAAATAGAAAACTATGTTCCATAATTCAAGCAAGAGATAATGAGAGTAAGAATTAAGGTGCTGGCAATGGGAAAAAAGAGAAAAAAACGTCATGATTGAACTTACAGGGTGTTTTATGGGAATTAGAGGTAACAGATGAAGTGTAAAACTGACTGGCTTTCTAGCCTATAGTACTAGAAGATTTGTTTTATCTTTAAGGAGATAAAAAGGAATCGAGATGAGTGTATACATGTGCCGGTTTAACTATGTGAAAATGGTCATTGTGTAAATATATATTACTATTACTACTAATACAAATTTTTTAAAGTCCAAGTGTGGGAAGCGGCCTAGTCTAAGCATCCCTGTCAGGCCTAGAGATCTGCACTGGGTGCTGCATCGACTAGCCGTTGAGAGATTTGCACTAATTCAAACAGTGCTGTCCAGCCCCCCAAGATAAGACCTGCAACTTTTGGAGCTGCTGCATTGGGATGCCTGACTGGGAAGGTAAACAGCCTCTGACTAGGCCCCCAGACCATTGCTTCTCAAGTTCGCAACATGTTGTTTTCCTTCCTGTTTCCGTGTAGGTTAGGACTGAATTCTGTAGAGTTAATTAACCGTGTGATGGATGTACTTACTCTTCTTAAAGTTAAGCATTAATAAAAAAATAGTGTAGGAAAGTTAGAGATAGAAAAAAGATTTAAGAAATTTGTAGTTTGACATTTAAAGAACTGATTCCGGACAGCATGTTTATAGTTGACATCCTACTCCTGTTTGTGCACTGACTTCCTGGATGCTTTGCTCCTGTTTTTCCTCACCTGTAAGATAGTATGTAACCATTTTCAATGCCATGTTGGCCTTCTGGAACAGTATAAATACAACCTGCTCAATAAATGGGTGCCTGCTCAGTATTGACTGAGAGGACCTCCCGAGCCCATCGGTTCTGTCTTCTTCTCTCTTCTTAATCCACGCCCCTCAATTTCATGACCCCACTGATCTGTCCAGCAGGCCTGGACATCCAAGGAAAAAAAGAAAAAAATAAATGTAGTAGCAGGAATGAATCGTGAAGGGAGAAGATTTGGTTCGTGAGCCAGCTAGAATGAAAGAATTCAGGGTTTAGGTATCGCTTCTAGGCAGTAACTGAATCAAGCCATATGACTGTCTAGAGAACAAGGTTGAGAACGGAAAGTTGATAACATATTTGGGGCCCAAAAAAGAAAGTGTGGCCAGTAAAGGAGCATAGGAAGGTGGAGCGCTGGATCACAAAAACTAGAGGATTGTCTGGAGGAAAAATGACATTCAGTGCTGTGGAGACACTGAGAGGAACGAAGACTGTAACGGCCCCTTTGGAGCTGAAGCTGAGCGCCCACTCTGGGCCTCTCCGAGAAGGCATTTCGTGAGCAGAAAGAACAGGTTTTGAGAGTCAGGGGAAGTGTGTGTTGGGAAGGGAAAGGGAACAGATACAGATGACTATTTTAACAGTTTTTCCAATGAAGAGGTGTAAAGAAATGGGAGAATTAGACGGGTGAAAAAGAAAGGAGAATAAAATATAAATCAAACATTGACATTTTTACAGAGTTGATTTTTAATAATAACGGCAATCAAGGATGAATTGTAATCAAGAGACTGGGTCATTCAGGCCCAACTTTGTCAGTGGAAAGGTTTGTGAACTATTGGAAAAAGACCTCATCAAGGTCCAAAATTCTTGTAAGTAATTGTCTTCCTGATCTAAGCCCTGTCTATTGGTTCACCTTACCCGATTCCTCTCTGCTCTTTGTTCCCTAGGCTTCAATCATACTGGCACATAGTAAAGGCCTCAGTAAATAAGACCCTTTGGTCCTTTGGATACAGAAATTTTTAAATAGGTTTTGGGTGACCTTAGATCATTTCTGGTCTTAGACTTCAAAGAAATAGCTGAATGTTCAATTGTAGTTAGTGACCATGTTTCGGAGATAATGGTGTCCAAGGTAATAACTGAGGATCCAGGGAATTTATCTCAAGGGAGGACTGACCTGGCTGGCTGGGCCTCAGTGTGGGACTCCTACAGTCATGGGAACAGTGTGATCTCAGGTGAGATAACAAACACATGCTGTTTCTGGCCTGATGACCATAGGTGCTGCCGCTCAGGGAGCAAAGGGCCACATTTCCTTTATCTTCCCAGCTGTGCCTGGAAGCACACAGAGGCAGCACCTGGTCAATGCAGGGCATGGGAGGGTTCCTACGTACGTGATGATGCTAGAAGTGGATGCTGGCAGCACTTCTCCAGTATTAACTTTTAAATCAATGAGTATGCTCTCTGTATGGGAAAGCATTTTATAGCTTTCTGGGTGCCTAGGGTTGGGCCATATGTCAAGAAATGAGTTTTTGTCAATAAAAATTTCAGGAACGTATAATATTTATGGAATATATCATTGTTCTAAAAGATAAATTATTTTATGAGTTCTTGAATGTATGATAGATTTTGTGAAATAGGAAATATTCCAAGGGAATGTGGTAGGAGAAAGAATAAATGTGATTTGAAAAGAAAAAGAAAGCACATGTAGATGGGGGTGGGGGGGTTGTGGGGTGGGGAGGATATGGGTAAAAATGAGAATTAACTCATGTCATATACTGGTACAAATTCCCCAATGTTGAGTGTGATTGTGAGCGGTATATAAAATGTACCAATAAAGAATTCAATAAAAAAAGGTAAATTATGGGCCGGAGATTTAACTCAGTGGTTCTGGCACCTGCCTCACAAGCGCAAGGTCTTGAGTTCGATCCCCGGTAACCACATACAATGCTGGGCGTGGAGACTCACGCCCACCAACAATCAATACCACATACCACAGTGCCGGGCGTGGTGGCTCATGCCTGTCATCCCAGCACTCAGGAGGCAGAGATAGGAGGATTGCTGAGTTCGAAGTGTGCCTGGGCTACATAGTGAGTTCAGGGCCAGCCTGAACTACAAAGCGAGACCTGTCTCAAAAAAAATATATATTTTTTTTAATGATAAATATTTCTTAGCAATCATGGCTACAAGGGCTGAAGCTGTGGCCTTAACTAGGGAAGGAAGCTTTAGTGATGCTTCTCTGCTCACTGTCTCCTCTGAGCTTACTCTATTCTTCGACAGCCTGGAGAAATGGAAGGAACTTACTGGACAACTAAGCTGGTGTGCACCCTGGAATTTGCTAAGACTTTATTCCTTGAATACATTCTTGTGTTTAAGTATTTCACTGGAAGGCAACATCTTCCTTAAAAGAGAAATTATTTAGGAGGATATCATCATAAGGGGTAAATAGAAATAGTTCCAGGCCTCACCCCTTAGTTATGGAAATTGTTGGTCCCACTTCTGCCTGGCAGGTATGACTCGTGATAGTCGCTTTTACAAAGTACATGTCTATATCACCAGGTAGCAGGATGGTTAAGTTTGTGTCCTACACATCATAAACAGCTTCCAAAAAGAACACAGCGAATATACTTTTAAGACTCAGATTTACTGCCAAGGACGAATAAGCGATTGCTCTCATCACAAAGATCCAAAGTCCACGTGTTGCTCAGAATCCCAATGTGGGACTCTCCCTGGACTGCTCACGGAGAGAAGGGAGTGTATTTGAAAAGGAGGAAGAGATCCCAGTCTTGGAGAAGAAGCATCTCCCAGAAACCGAGCAACTCGGCTCATAGATCCAGAGCTGCCGTGAAGTCACAGATGCACAGAGACGTGGACTTCTTTTCAGCATGGCCTGTTTCAGTGACCCTTAGTGTCATCAGGCCACGTAGGTGGCACAGCCATATCTTCAGAAGTATTTACGGCTTACCTCCAGAGACCGCACACTGGAGCCACAGCAGGGGCCAGAAGGGAGCCGAGGATTTGACTTCACGATGCTCACGTCCTCCTCAGAGAGCCAGTGAGAGAGGAACAAGAGTGTATGTCCATACACACTCATGCTTATAGGCAGCACTAATGATATGAATGCAAACAAAATGAAGGAAGAAAGTAACGGGAAGGGGTGCGCTTTGGTCAGGGTCCTTATTAGGGAGAAGGGATCTGAACAGAGACCTCAGGGAAGTGAGGAATGAGCCATGTGAATCACTAGGGAAAAGCATCTCAAGGCGAGGAAAACATCAAACGCCAAAGCCTTGACCTGCGCATAGTCTGTGTTTTTAAGGAACAAGTAAGGAGGATGGTCATGTAGTGAAATGAGAGCAGTGTCTCATAGCACATGTTGCCCGGGCTTATGGTTTTGGCCATTTCTTATCAGTCTTTCCTCTGTAAGGACCATAGTTCTCTCTTCTTCTCCTCTGTGTCTCTGTGGCGATAACTGTGCCCAGCATTTCATGAGTTCAAATCTATTTTTGGAGTCAGAAGTTTTTCACTGCAAATACCACTTGGGCATCTGGGCAAAGTGTTAATAATCATCAGTTTCCATATGTACCAGATCAGGATACCAAGACTTGGCAACATGAAAGTTCTTGAATTAATTAAATGCAATATACCAGTAAACCCTTTGGCTCAGAGCCTGTTGATGATAAGAGTTCAATGCATGGTGGTCGTAGTAAAGTAAGTTAAAAATGGATAGCAGGGTCCCAAGAACTAATTGAGTTTTCCTTGGGACAAGATGGTGATCTCTAATTTATATATGTGAAAATCTGTTTGGCAGGTGATTACATTTGGGAGCCATTCTTTTCATTTTTTCAATTCTTAAAAATCTTGCAAGACTCCTTCTTCACCAGTTAGCTTCACTCTTGCCCTTGTTAACAGCCACCATATGGATGAGGAACCAATGTGATTCTCAAAGCCACAGACAGGCTTTGGAAAAGATCTTTCATCTGGTTCTGAATTGCTGGGTGGCAGGAACTGGAATCGGATTGGCCTTTCAATGATAACCAGTTTCCTCTGGGTGCCAGACTGGATGAACTTGTTTTGACTATATGCTCTTCCAGCGTCAGAAAAGAGTTTATTTGTGGTAGTTGCTGGTTTACTGCTTTGCCAGTTGATGATGGTAGGAAAAAACTTGATGTTCAGTTGTCAATTTCTGTCAGGTGCGGAACATTTACCACAAAGGTAGCATAGTGTAGGCCTCAGGCTCCCAATTTCCATCACTCTTACACTGATGGGAAAATGAATGATTGTAACAAAGCTTCACATGGCCACTTATTTTGGATAAAAGCTGCACTAAATATTTTAACCACAATCAGTTACAGGTGTTTTCCACTGATTTTTCTGCCACATACTTCTTGGTGTTGAATAGTGTTAATGTGGCCAGGGGTCCTTTTGGGGTTTAGCTAAGGGAAAGGTGAATTATGTACAAAGGCATGATACATAGTATACATATGTTCACATCTATGCCTTTGTCTAGCTAAGTTACCATTTGCCGATCTTGTCCAAAATAGTTTCCAGAAATAATCCGACTGCCTCCCCTGAAGATTCAGCCAGTGTTGAGATGTAACAGTGGAGGACAGAGGTTGCACTTTGAACTGAATGAATGTGTTTCTACAGCTCCAAGCACAGGAGGTTTCTAAGTAGTAGAGAAGAAACAATAGTTTGAAGTAGATGATGCCGCAAATTTCTTGATGAAAAAATTTCTCATTTATCGGCTATGTAAACTCACAGGGGATTTGGTTCTTATTGCTGGAACTGGTGGAAGATCCTTTCTTAATATATGTAGTATATATCTCCCAAATTTGATGGGAATTCTTAATTTCTATATTACATTATTGAAATGTTCTGAAATTCTACATTGAATGTTGATAATGAGTTGTGAAACTGAAAAAAAGAATAATCTAAACTGCCATTTACTGGAAACAAATTTTGAATAGCAATGTTGAAGAGAAGACTAACATATCTTTTCATAGAGTTTTAAACATACTGGTACTTAAGCAATTTAACTTCTTTTAGTCTGGCTTACTTGTTGGGGAAATAGGCCATGTGTCATTCATAGACCAAAATTCGGGGAATTAATCCTGATGTAAAACAAATCTCTGTGCTTCAAGATCTGCACACACTGAGCAGCAGTAAGGATTATTTCCCCTTTATCTGGTCTTTTTTAGTAGCGTTGTGATTTTTGCTTGGTTCTCTGATTAACAGCCAGATGGCAGAAGTGAAAAGGGCTGACAGCCATATGTAGGGAAGAGTTGGCTCTCAATAAGAAAAGATGAGAGAAAAGAAAGATAGTTTATTATTTATCAAAATAAAGAACACAGGGCCAGGGATGTAGGTCAGTGGTTCCAGCAACTGCTTTGCAAGCTCAGGGTCCCAAGTTCGATCCCTAGTAACCGCATACCATAATGCTGGGTGTAGTGACTCACACCTGTAATCCCAGCACTTGGGAGTCAGAGGCAGGAGGATTTCTGTGAGTTTGAGGCTTGCTGGGGCTATGTAGTGAACTCAGGCCTAGCCTGAACTATAAAGCAAGACTCTGTCTCACACACACAAAAAAAATAGAGGAACATGAGCCACACATTATAGAAAAAAGTAAAAAGTAAAAATAACTTAAAAAATAAAAGAATGTAATTCATACCTTACTTAGACTGTAATGAGCTGAATTTTTTTTTGAGACAGGGTCTTGCTTTGTCATTCAGGCTGGCCCTGAGCTCACTATGCAGTCCAGGCAAGCCTCAAACTCAGCAGTCCTCCTGCCTCTCCCTCCCAAGTGCTGGAATGACAGGCGTGAGCCACCACACCCAGTTGAATATGGTTTTTTTTTTTAACCAGAAAACTAAGAATGATGTTTTATTTGTTGTTTGTTGATAAACTCCAAACTCCCTCCCCCCATTCTCCTGGCTAGAGAGGTTTGCTAGGTGTGGCCTAGCAAAAAGCACAGAAACAGAGGACTTTCACTGTCCAGAGACTTTGCTACTGCTTCTGTGCTGTCCATAAAGCAAGTATCACAGGTGTGCCTTCTGAAAGACCCACAGAACAGTCTGTATGCTGGCTCCACAGAGGCCTGGATGAACTAGCAGCAACCAGGCTGAGAACCATCACTGCTGGGTGCCAGCTGATTGCTCAATAAATATTTATTGAGTGTATTCAATGACCTAGAAATGGAGGTCATATCTTTTTCTTGATGCTTGATCATAGCGATTTCCAACCACTCATGCTGAAACACATTCACTAGAGTCTTTGGGCCCCTAAAACTCTACCAGACCCAAAAGTTTGTTTCTGCTGTGGAAAAGCAAAGAACTCTCGCACTTTAAGATTTTATGGCTGAATGATTCAAACTCCTATGTGGCTAAGGAAGAAGTAGAAAGAGTCGGATGCTCGTTTTCTACATTCCACCCACTAAGAAGGTAAGACTATGTCCACGACTATAGAGGTCATCTTTTTTCTTGCATTATTTTTCTTGCTCTGCCCTTGGGAAGAATGGTGATTGTCAACCTTCTACTACTACAAGTGTGTGGTATTCCGTCCCTGGGCTCTGTCTCCACCCCAGTTCTAATGACCGTCCACAGTCCTGTGAATGTTTGCATTTGCGTTCGTGGCTGGGGGCTAAGACTGAGGTCTTTCTCATAGACAGCTCCAAAGTTATCTTCTGTGTCAGCACGAATGATAGCAGGTGGCTGCACACATCTGGGAGGTGGGAGGGCGGAGCAAGAGAGGGCAAGTGTGCAGGATCACAGAAACAGTTACAAGGATTTTTTCCTGGAGTTTCTGAAGGGCATGTAGGATAAATAAAGCTTTGAATAGCCTACCCCATAAGTTGAACATATGTTCAGAGTAAACACCTCAGCCACGTGTTATGGTTAAACACTCATCCAGGGGGTCTCATTAGCAAAGACATTAATTAGGATCTTGTTTACTTTTCCAATGTCAACAATTATTTGCTTGAGTTAACCTATTCTACCTTTGGCGAACTAAAGCCAGTTGCAGTAGTCAGGGCATGGAAATGTGGCTCAGTTTTATAAAGTATTTGGGACTCTGAGTTTATATTTATCCACATATCTTCTGGTCATTCAGCATTGTAAATATATATGAACATCAAAAGGTAAGATTTAACATAGATTAACAAAACATAGTGGAACTATAAATTGTCCTATCTCTTTTGTCATCTTTAATTGATTGATTCATTCATTCATACCCTGATTTTAAAAAAAACATGGTTCCTCTTTTTACATAGTTTATAATCTAGGAGAAAACAGGAACATCCACACATAAAACAAGTCTGTCTCTAGCTTTATTCTCTTTGAGGTGCATATGAGGCCAGAATTAGATGAATATCCTAAATTTCAGTGTTCTAAGTGAGAGATCTGCACACTACTGCTGAGAGGTCGAATCCAGGCGCAGTGACTTCCACCGCCTGCAAGCAGCCAGCCACCTCTGGACTCTGGTGAGATGCCCCTTGTGAGCTCCACTCGCCCTGGGTGAGTCTGGGTAAGCCCAGCGGAGGCTGTACAGTGACTCCCACCGTCTGCAAGCAACCTGCCTGCCACCAGACCCAGGCCAGATGCTCCGTGGGACCTCCATCCACCCCAAGCGATTCTAGCTTACCTGCCAGTGGACTCAGGCCAGAAGCCTCATGGGAGCTCCATTCCTGTTTGCACGAGTCTGGGTAAGGGCCACTTAGGTTGTGCAGTGATTTACAGTGTTGGCCAGCACAACAGATATGAGAAAATATTCCAGAACCCAGACACAAAGATCACTGCCACAGGGAAATTCAGGGAAAAGGGAAATGGAGCAGAATGAAACTCAATCTCCAGGACTCTCTGAACTGGTAACAAAAACAGATCTACTAATATAGAAATCAGAACTGATCTCTGAGATGAAAACAGAGATTCTGTCCACAGTGAAGGACTTCATTAAAGAAAAGATCAGGAACACCATAGAAGCTCAGATAACAAAAGCAATGGAACATTAGAAAGAGCTTCAAGCAGAGGTCCAGGTGATCAAAAATGAGAATGAAAGTTTGCAAAGTAGGATGAATGAAGCAGAAAACCAAATTTCAGACCTAGAAGACAGGCTTATAGCCAATGAACAGGAAAGGAATAACTTATGGAAAATGGCAAGGGACCATGGGAAATCAATCCAACAGCTCCTAGATGTCTCAAAGAAGAATAACATAAGGCTGATTGGAGGCAGTGAAGAAGCAGGAGACAGTACAAAAGGCATCAAGAAACTGTTTACAGACACAATGGCAGAAAACTTCACAGGAAAAGGAAAAGAATTGGACATACAGATAAACGAGGCATATAGGACTCCAAAAGCCTGTGATGTTAAAAAACTACACCCAGGCATATAATTATCAAGGTTCTAGATATCCAACAAAAGAATGAAATACTGAAAGCAGCTAGGGAAAAGAAAAAAAAAAACACATACAAAGAGAAGCCCATCAAGATCACAGCAGACTTTTCAACACAAATGCTAAATGCAAGGAGAGCCTGGAGGGAAGTGTTTCAAGCATTGCAGGAAAACAACTTCCAACCTAGATTGATGTATCCTGCAAAACTATCTTTCAAAATCGATTGAGAAATAAGATATTTTCATGAGAAAGAAGACCTGAAGGACTTCTCAATTACAAAACCTGCACTCCAAAACATTCTAAAGAATATCTTGGAGAAAAACAATGAAGGTCACAAACTCATGAGACCTAGCAGAGTGAATTTAGTGAGCAAGACATGAAACTGAGTGGAAAGGGGAAAAGCAAAGAAAAAAAGAGCCAAGAATAGGATAACACCATGACAGGT
>PVIC010051624.1:0-12417 GCA_004025085.1 Thryonomys swinderianus
CCTGTAATCCCAGCACTCGGGAGGCAGAGACGGGAGGATTGCTGAGTTCGTGGCGGCTTGCCTGGGCACCATAGTGAGCTCAGGGCCAGCCTGAACTACAAAGCAAGACCCTGTCTCCAAAAAAAGAAAAAAAAAAAAGAAAGAAATCCTCCCTTTATGTCTTCCTTCCTCCTTTTCTTCCTTTATCCACAAGTATTTACTAAGGCCTCCCTGTGCAGCAAGTGTTGTGCCAAGCACTATTCATTCTTAGGGGTTCAAGTTTCTTCCTGCCCTTGTGGAACTATCAGCACAAGAAACAGGTAGTGGGCAGATATGTATAGACTATGAGATGCACAAGAGAGGAGTAACAATTCCCCAATGTTGTGCGTGATTGTGAGCTCCATATAAAATGTACCAATAAAGAGTTCAATTAAAAAAAAAGAGGAGTAACAGAGAAGTCATACTTTGGCTTAGATCAGAGGTCAGAAAGCACAAGGACCAAATATACTCCATTTCCCGTTTTGGGAAATAAAGTTTTATTGGAACACAACCATATCTATTCATTTGCACACTGCTAATGGCTGATATGGCATAAATGAAGTTGAGTACTTACGACAGGAACCTCATGGTCTGCACTGCTTAAAACACTATGTGGCTTTTTGCAGAAAAAGTATTCTGACTCTGGCTCACGTGGTCAGGCAGATAGTATGGGGAAGAGGAAATCTAGCTCCCAGCTGCAGGAGAGGAATTCTCTGTGTGAGGAGTTCCCCATAGTCTGTGAGTGTGAGAGGGGTTAGGAGTGGGACAAATTAGTATGTGTGAGGACTCTGTGGAGGAGCCACGTGAGTGGAGGGTAGTGGCCAAAGGACACAGGGCTTTTATGAGTTGGAAGAGGAGGGAGGGCCATTTAATCCAGAACTTTGTAAATTAGTTGATAGAGAAGGAACTTGGATATGATTCTGCATACACTGGAAAGCTTTTAAGCAGGAATTTGACATGATATAATTTTAAAGATCACTCTGGCCACTGTGGTGAAGGTGGCTTAGGAGAGAAATGATACACTCAGACGGGGTGACTTGGGTCAAGTTGATATTAGAGGTGAAAACTTAGGCAGAGTTGAGGGTTACAACTGATAGGATTTAGAAATTGACTGAATGTTGGAGGGGTGATTAGAATAAAGAAGGAAGGGCTGGAGATTTAGCTCAGTGGTTCCAGTGCCTGCCTAGCAAGTGCAAGGTCCTTGGTTCGATCCCCAGTAACCACATACAATGATACTGGGCATGGTGACTCATGCCCAAAAGCAATCAGTACCACACACCACAATGCTGGGTGTGGTGGCTCACGCTTGTAATCCCAGCACTCAGGAGGTAGAGACAGGAGGATTGCTGAGTTCAAGGCTTGCCTGGGCTCCACAGTGAGCTCAGGGCCAGCCTGAACTACAAAGTAAGACCCTGTCCCCCCCCCAAAAAAAAAAAGAAAGAAGGAATTGAGAATGATCACTCCCAGACTTTTGGCCAGCAACTAGATAAATAGTTACATCTTTTGCTGTAGTTGGGAAGACCTGGGTTAGGGGAAGAAATGGTTGAGTGGATGATTTCAAAGTTCAGTACTTTTTGTCCTCTGTAAAACTGAGATTCGTGTTAGACTCCAAGTGGAGATGACAGAGAGACAGTTGGATATATGACCTGAAGTGCAGATGAGAGGCCCAGACTGAAGATAAAAATTTGTGAGTCATCGGCATAGAGATGGTATTTAAGCAACAGGACTCGATGAGCTCACCTAGAGCAGGAGGTAAAGAAGAAAAAGAAGCAGGAGCCACAGTTAATGATTTTCTCCAGCCTGCTTAGCCTCAGTTTGGCCTGTTACTCATTGCTATTTATCAAAGCATTAGGTTGAGAGTAAATTACTGCAGAGACTTAATTAAGGAAAATGCTTAAAGAAATTCAGTGAATTATTCTTACCCATACACAGTTATTCTGAGAAGATGCCCCCCAAAGTGGTATCAAATAAAGGGCCGTCTACTTTTTTGTATAATGAAAATATAAATAGTTTATGCATTCTTCATGCATGAATGTTTTCCTCTTTTCAACATTTAAAAACCCTTTCTTAAGTTGATTAGCAGCTGTTTCAAGTGATGGTTTCCAATCACAGCTGCTCAGGGAAGTCAGAGGTCCAGCTAGTTAAAACTAAAAGGATTCCTTGGGGGCGGAGGATTAGCTCAGTGGTTCCGGTGCTTGACTCGCAAGCGCAAGGACCTGAGTTCAATCCCCGGTAACCACATACAATGCTGGGCGTGGAGACACGCCCACCAACAATCAACACTGCATACCACAGTGCTGGATGTGATGACTCACGTCTGTCATCCCAGCACTCAGGAGGATTGTTGAGTTCACGGTGGCTTGCCTGGGCACCATAGTGAGCTCAGGGCCAGCCTGAACTACAAAGCAAGACCCTCAAAAAAAAAAAAAAAAAAAGAATTCCTTGGATCCCCACCTAGAGAGACTTACTAGTGCAGGAGTAAGGTCCCAGGACTCTGTTTTTAACCCCCTGCCCCCCAAAAACTCCAGGAAATTCTAATACGAGGAACACAAAGTTTGGCATTTGGTAGTTTCTCAGCTATTTCAAAGGTAAACCTGAGATCTTCTAAAGATCTCTGTATATTCTAAATTGACATAAATCTAAATATGTTTGGTTGGGATGGGGTATAAATATGTTTATTACTACAGTTTGGAGCTGGAATGTCTCCCAAAGGCCTGTGTGTTAAAGGCTTTATAGCTGGCTTCTGGCGATTGGGCCTAGTGGGAGGTTTTAGGCTATTATGGTGCTCTTAAAGGAGACTTCTGGATTCCAGCCCTTTTTCTTCCTTGCGTTTGCTTCCTAGATGCCATGAAGAAAGTAACCTGCTCCACCACATACTACTCCCCACCAGGAACCACCTTACAAGTCTAGAAGCACCAAGGCCAACTGACCATGGACAGAAACCTCTTGCAGCCAAAAGACCATGGACTGAATCATTCAAAATTGTGAACCAAAATGATCTGTTCATTTTATAAGCCAGTTACCTCAGGCATTTGTTACAGCATCAGAAAGTTGACTAATATACATGCAATTACTGACTTCTCACATACTTCCTTCTTCCTGTTTTTTCTCACTCCTCCCAAGGTCTTAAGAGTTTATTTCATAGAAACCTTTTCAATCTGAATGCATATACTTACCAGTTTCTCACATATATACAAAATGTTTCTTTCTCCCTGTTTCTCAGACATATGCATTTATATACTTTTCTGTATCTGTCCTCATCAAAACTGCCTCAGTGTCTTTCCCTCAGACTCCAGCCACTGTGATAACTTCTTTCTCAATCACTTTCTTTGCCAGACTAAGCAGTAGTGGCTGTAGTCCATTCTCCAAATTCCTCATGAGATTAACTTTCATAAATCAAATAAGATTTCCCTCAGGCTCCTGCTGTGTAAGAAGATACTATCAACTACTCATTGCCAATCAGGAAAACTCCAAATACTTTGTCATAGTATATAATGATGGCTTTATAGTGGCATGAATCTATTTTACCAGCAAGACTTATCCCCCACCCAAACTTCCCTATCCACAGCTCCTTTCACACCTACCTTTTTATAACTGTCCAGCCATCGCTACCGTTCTACGCCTGTCTAACCATACTTGCCTACACTTCATCTGAAATTTACTCATACTTGTAACTATCTGGTCATTTCTAATCCCTTAAAATCCAGTTCAGTTGTTCTCTTATCTCTAAAGTCTTCCTCAGCTGGAAAGGCAAGGTCGTATCATACTTCCTTTGTTCTCAACACAGCAATTTGCACAGATCTTTACTGGAACATTTACCATGTTATATTGTGATTACTTATTTCTTTTTCACTATTTCCAATCCCTTAATCACACTGTGAAATTATTCATCTTCCTATGCAGAGTGCTTAATTCAATGTTAGGCTTAGAGGAGACCCCTGTGAAATATGCTGA
This sequence comes from Thryonomys swinderianus, assembly GCA_004025085.1. Classification (NCBI taxonomy): domain Eukaryota; kingdom Metazoa; phylum Chordata; class Mammalia; order Rodentia; family Thryonomyidae; genus Thryonomys; species Thryonomys swinderianus. The sequence goes on from PVIC010051624.1 coordinate 3,973, forward strand.
GGGATTTTTTTTTTTTTTTGCCTTCCTTGCTGTCAAGCTGTCAATGCACTAAGCTTATTCAATGACCAGGGCACTTGTCTGCAGTAGTTACCTGCTACCTTTTGTTTTGTTGGTGACTAGGAAACCAAGTAGCTAAGCATAAAATTTTGTTAATAACAACAGATAATAGGTTCCTAGTGGGCAGGAATGTGACTCTTTGCATGAAATACATCAGCTTTTGTGTGTGGTCTTCCTACAGCCTCATATATTACTTCCTTCTGGGTATTCAGTTGTCTTTTGACAATTAAAGCTTCTGTATACTAATCTCTGAACAGATAAGATGTATTGTATACATACCAAAAAGAGCCACATTGCTCATCTTGATAACCAAAAATTAAAATGAAAAACAATGGAAATGAGAAGTCATGAAAACTGTAGCATGTGCCTCTGACATAGACTCCATAGATGGACACTACAAATGCAGGTGCAAGGGCTGGGGATTTAGCTCAAGTGCTACTGGGCCAACCTTGGACACACAAGGGCCAAAGTTCAATCCCCTCTACTGCAAAAAGAAGAAAGAAAAGAAAGGAAGAAAGGAAGGAAGGAAGGAAGGAAGGAAGGAAGGAAGGAAGGAAGGAAGGAAGTGAAGGAAGGAAGGAAGGAAGGAAGGAAGGAAGGAAGGAAGGAAGGAAGGAAGGAAGGGAGAGAAAAGAAAAAGTAAAAGAAAAAAGAAATGCAGGTGCATTGCTGTGTCATGTACAACATGTGTACTCACATCTGAATTTTTGTGGGATAGGTTCCACAGTTTCTAGAAGATTCTTAAAGGCGCATGACACTCATAAGAGTCGGGAATCCACCGATTTAGAATATATTTTTGTGCCCTTTTTTAAGGCTCAAATTAAAAATTAACACATGAATCATTAAAAGTCTTGGGAATGTGAGAAAGTTTAATGCTATATTGTTGAGTCCTATGTCCAGACTTGCTTTTTCACCCATTATTTTGATGTTCAAGCCAAGGAAAAAGCCAGTAGGTGTGATTTCTAATAAATCCTGTAAATAAAATGGCTTCTGCTGTATTAGATCACTATAAACCAATTTCCTGAGGCCCAAAGAATTAAATAATAGAAGAAAATGTTTTCCACTAAATCATGCAGATGATAGAAAATTGTATTGCTAGGGTAATTTACACAAATTACTTCATAACAGACTAGTTATTTCAACTGGTCGTGCTGATCACTAAAACAGACTTTTTCCTGGGTTTGGAAATATTGCAAACACATTGTGAGGCTCCTGTTACTGTCTCTCCAGTTTGTAAATGTACCTAAAGAAATGCTTTGGCCAGGTATGGTAGCAAATACCTGTAATACTACCTCTGTGAGACTCAGACAAGAAGATTGCAAGTTCAAGTCCTGCCTGTGCAACTTTCCAAGACCCTGCCTCAAAATTAAGAATAAGAAGAGAATCTGGGGACAGTACTCACTGCAAAGACACTGGCTCAATCCCTGGAACTAAAAGAAGATAAAAGAGAAAGAAATGCTTGGTGATCTTAAAGCCAGACTGAGTATGTTTTGTTTACAAAACAGTTATCATCAAAGTTTCTTATAAACAAAGATGGCCAGGGTTCATTTTAACATTCATTGAGATATGCTGGGTCTTCTGGGAAAAGGACATGAGATACCACATCATGGAGGGTGGCCTTGGTAGCTTCATCTCTCATTCATGTTCTCCTCTTCCCAACCTGCTGTACTTCACGTACTCTCATCCCATTGAATGGTGCCCAAACACCTGACCAGTGATGAAAAAAAGCACCTTTTTATCTTTCTTTCGTATCCATAAGCCCTGACAAGTTAACTTCACTTTTCTTCTCATAACAACTCATTTCCTCTGATTTGAGACACAACATACTCATCTGAATGACAGGAGTGGGCTTCCTAATCGGTCTCCCTGACTCCAAATTTGTCCTTACTTCAATGTAAAGAAATTTCTCAAGGTAGAAAACTAGTCATTCAATACCATCCTTCTTCATGCCCCTTTCCCATTCCTATTCCACCCAGAGCTCAGCACAATCTCCAGATGACTGCTAAATGTGGATCCATTTGAACAACAGTCAAACTGTTAGATAGAGTGTTCCATGGGTCTGGCCACACCCAGTCTGTGTACACTCTCATCACTCTCTGTGGTCACAGGCTGCTTAGTTGATGTGTTAATCTGCTTCCCATTATCACAGGTACCTGAGGTGTTCAATCTATAAAAAGGAAAGGTTTCTTTGGCTCATAGTTTTGTAGGGTCCAACCTAGGATCAGTTGGTTTCATTGCTTTGGGACTCAAGAGAGACAACACATCAAGGTGGGAGCATGATTGAGGGAAGCTGCTTGCCTCAAAGCCAGGAAGCCAAAGACAACCTTTAGCCCCTCTTCCTGAGGATAAGGGAATGGGAAAAAAAATAAGAATCAAGGTATGTCATGTACAGGTACAAATTCCCTATGGTGACTCTCATCATTACATATACTTAAAATATACCAATGAAGTCAATTAATTGTTTTAAAAAAGAAATATACCATTTTTTAAAAAGCCAAAAACAGAAAGTGGAAGGGACTAGGGTCCCATTTGAAGACACACCTCTAGTGACCTAGGGACTTCCCAGTAGGCCTCACCTCCTAAAGCTTCCATTCCCTCCCAACAGTGCCATACTGGAGACTACCCTTTAGCACATAGACTTCTAGGGACATTAAAGGTATCTGGTGTCCCTACTAGCCTGTGAACTCTGAGAAGCAGGATCTGGGTTTTCTTTACAGGTATAACCATTTCCACCTGTCTGGCATATAGGATATAATAATTACATATTGAATTAATATGGCTCTCAACTTGAAGATAAAAAACACTTATTGATGGCTACCTGGATAATGAAAAAGACACATTTTTTACAGTGAAAGTTATACATGCCAATGGGATAGAGATGAGGTGGACATTCCTTTAACAATCCTCATGTGAGTGCAATATTTTTGAGCCAAAATGCTTAGCCATGAATTGAAATTATCAGCGAGGACATGGTAATCTAGACCTCACTTCTCTTTCTATTTCATATACCCTACATATGCTGCACTATAAACAGGGTAAGTAAGGGACCAAGTTCACCAGTTGAGGCCATATCTGGGATCAGAATGAGGTTTGTCTCACTCCAAAAGGAAGGTGATGTGGGATAATTATCTAAGTCATAAAATGATATCACGCCTAGAGTTATTACTATAGCTTGAAAGACTAAACAGTGCCACTCAAAACACCAAACTTTCCTACTTATCAAGGGCTGGAGGAGACAGTCCCACACTCCTTGCCTGCCAAGTCTTTCCTGCTCTTAAGCTAGAGATAAAATGAGGAGCTCTTAAAATGACTGACAATTTATTGCTCCTTCTTTTATTTCTTTTGCCTTTGTCCAAAATATAACCACTTATTTCTGATAAATTAGACCTCCTTTCTAGGAATCTAAGTCCCAAGCGTTATCTACCTTATGGGCATAAGGTGTTGTAGGCATTATTTTTTTGAATTGAATTCTTTATTGGTACATTGTCTATACAGCTCACAATCACACTTAACACTGGGGAATTTGTACTAGTATATGACACAAGTTAATTCTCATTTTTATCCATATCCTTACCCACCCACAACCCCCTACCCCTTATATACATGCTATTTCTTTTTCTTTCCACATCATATTTATTCTTTCCCCTCATTACATTCCCCCACAACATTCCCTTTGAATATTTCCTATTTTATAATATCTATCACATTCTAGAACCATTTACATCTACAGCTTCTCATACCAGAGAAAAAATACAGTATTTACATATTTGTGATCTATTTATTTCACTTATCAGTGTGTCCTCAAGGTGTATCCATTTGCACATAAATGACTCAAAGTTATCATTCTTTATGGCATAGTAATATTCTGTTTTATTAAAAAAAAACCATACATCTTCTTTATCCAGTCTCCAGTTGATGGGCATCTTGGTTGTTTTCAAGGGTGGGCTATCACAAACTGAGCTGCTATGAACATGGGTGCACATATGTCTTACAATATGAATCTTTTAATTCCTTTGGGTATATTCCTAGCAGGGGAATAGCAAGGTCAAATGGGACCTCTAATCCTAGTTTTCTGAGGAATCTCCACACTGATCTCCACAATGGTTGTACAAGTCTACAATCCCACCAACAGTGGAGAAGGGTTCTTCAAACTTGGTGGGGGGAGGGGCCTGATTTAAATTCTTTATATATTGTAGATAGTAGCCCTTTGACTGACAAACAGCTAGTGAAGATTTTTTTTCCCTGTGTGGTTGGTTGTCTTTTAGCGGTGCCAGTGGTTTCTTTTGCTGTACAGAAGCTTTTTAGTAGAATGACATCCCATTTGTTGATTCTTTCTGCTAGTTCTTGTGCTACAGAGGTTTTGTTCATAAAGTCTCTGCCTAAGCCAATGTCTCCAAGAGTTTTACTTAACCGGTTTTGCTACAGGTTTATTGTTTTTGTTTTTAATGTTTAAGTCTTGAATCCACTGAGATTTTAGTTTAGAACATGGTGAAAGAGATAGGTCTAGCTTTAGTTTTTGGCAAGTTAAAGCCCAGTTTTTCCAGCACCATTTGTTAAAGAGGCTATCTTTACTCCACTGAGGATGCTTGGCTCCTTTGTCAAAGATAAGGTGGCTTGGGCCGGAGATTTGGCTCAGTGGTTCCGGTGCCTGTCTCGCAAGTGCAATGGTCCTGAGTTCAATCCCTGGGAACCACATACAACGCTGGGCATGGTGACTCACGACCACCAGCCATCAATACCACATACCACAGTGCTGGGTGTGGCGGCTCACACCTGTAATACCAGCACTCAGGAGGCAGAGGCAGGAGGATTGCTGAGTTCAAGGCTTGCCTAAGTTACATAGTGAGTTCAGGGCCAGCCTGAACTACAAAGTGAGACCCTGTCTTAAAAAAGAAAAAAAAAAAAAGGCCGGAGGGTTAGCTCAGTGGTTCCGGCACCTGCCTCGCAAGCGCAAGGTCCTGAGTTCGATCCCCAGTAACCACATATAATGCTGGGTGTGGAGACACGCCCACCAACAATCAATGCCGCATACCACAGTGCTGGACATGGTGGCTCACGCCTGTAATCCCAGCACTCGGGAGGCAGAGACAGGAGGATTTCTGAGTTCGCGGTGGCTTGCCTGGGCACCATAGTGAGCTCAGGGCCAGCTTGAACTACAAAGCGAGACCCTGTCTCAAAAAGAAAAAAAAAAAAAAGATAAGGTGGCTTAATGTATCTGGAATTGTTTCTGGATCTTCTAATCTATTCCACTGGTCCTCAGGTCTATTACTTTGCCAGTACCATGCAGTTTTTAATCACAGTGGCTTTATAGTAGAGATTTAAGTTGGGGATTGTAATACCCCCTGCCATATCCTGGTTTCTTAGAATTGCTTTTGCTATTGTCTCTTGTGGTTCCAGATGAATTTTTGGATTATTTTCTCTAGCTCTGTGAAATATGGTGTCGGGCTTTGAATTGGAATTACACTGAATCTGTATAGTAGTTGTGGGAGTATAGCCATTTTGATGATGTTGGTTCTCCCTTCCAAGGAACAAGGGATGTCTTCCCATTTTCTGATATGCTCTTCTATCTCCTTTTTCAGAGTCCTGTAGTTTTCAGAATAGAGGTCTTTCACCTACTTTGTTAGACTGATTCCTAGATATTTCATTTTTCTGGGGGCTATTGTGAAAGGGGTTAACTCCCCAATTTCTCTTTGAGTCTTATTGTTTGTGTATACAAAAGCTGTTGATTTTTGAGCAATGGCCTTGTATCCAGCTATACTACTAAATTTGGTAATTAAGTCTAGCAGTCTTTTGGTTGAGTTTTTAGGATCCTCTATATAGAGAATCATATCATCAGCAAACAATGACAGCTTAACTTCTTTACCTATCTTTATTCCTTTCAATTTTATCTTTTTAAACATTTTAATACAAGAATACCCCTGTGTTAAATATTTTGAAGGATAATTTTAGCTGCAGCATAATTTTTGTGTGCCCACATGTATGTGTTTATACATGTATAGATTACATACTAATATATATGTGCCTTTCTATCCATCTTTTATGTGCTTTCTAGGTCCTGGCCTCTTTATTGATCTTGTGCTCTGGTAGCAGAAAGGACCCCGAATTCTGTAGGAATAGGCTTGGCCTACACTTTGAAGTCAGGGCTCTCGTCACCAACCCTCCCTACATCAGGTCTTGCTTCATCTCTGTCTTTAAGGCAGGAAGATGACAAGGTTCAGAATCAGATGTGCTCAGAAAAAGATCTGATATTCTGTCACAGATCAGTAAGCATAAGGCCAGGATGGCCCAGTCGCTCCAGGAATGATTTATTCTAAGACATATAGCATCATCAGCTATCACATAAGAAACCTCTTGTTGCCACTTTTTAAACTACAGATTGATCTAAATTTGCTTGGAAAGGCCCCAGCTGATGGGCCTAAATATTTAAGCCACCAAGAGGAAACACACGAACAGTGTCAGGAAATCAGATATAAAGTACCTAATAAACTGTCTTCACTGTATCCTTCCCAGTTAGTGCTTTATAGAAGTTTCTAAGATTTATGAAGCATTAAATTTCACATATGTGACTAGTTATTGATATGCAGCTGAGAAAAGGATGAATGGAAAGACTAAAAAATAGTACAACTGTATATGATACAGATCTTAGTCCTATATTTGATACATCTCTAGATATTGCCTAAAGTCAGTGACATGGTGAATTATGATGACAGACCTTTAAGCCCTAACTATGTGCCTAGGGTGAAGATTAGAAGGAGAAGGGGTGATAGGTGATCCATAGTTAAGGAGAATACAAAACCAAAGAAGAGCAGGACAGAGTAGGTATCCCAAGTCAACCATGATCCTGAAAGCAGAGGCACACCCAACCTTCTATGCATCTATATTCATTATCTATCAGCTATACTAGTGCTGTCCAAACTATTAATTATTCAATTTGAGATTTACTAATTACCATCATTAATTGAGGGTTAATTTTAGGACAGGTATTTTATAAACAATTTTACATGATTCATTTCATTCGGTTCTCAAAATAATCCTAATGGGATGTTTTCATCTTTACTGTACTAATAAAAAAAAACAGCTCAAAGAGCTGAGGGCCAGCCAGTGGAGACCAAGCAGAGAGCAAATGTGTGGTGTACAGATGCACCTGTCTAGCCTCTCTCTCTTCCATTCTGGAACTAAGTTCCTACCATGTACCAAGTTTCATTAGGCACTGGAGATACACAGGAAGCTTAGACACTAATTTCTGGGAAAAAGTGAAGCTGGAAATGCCAAGATGAGGCTACAGAGTCTGAAGGGGGGTGATCTCAGTAGTTGTAGAAATACCCAAAACAGCAAGACCCACAGAGATAGAGCAATCTCAGGAAGAGATACCTAACTCTGTCTGGGGAGACTGAGGATAACTCAGCTTAGATCACAAAAAATGATAAATATTGCTCCTGGAGTAGAAAGGTGGAAAAATGCTCCAAGTGGGGAAATAGCGCAGGTAGGGACAGACATGCAGGATTGTAGCTCCAGCCAGCAACTCAGAGATCACAGGATGAAGTGGATCTTTGGAGCAAAGCATTATGGGACAGAGCAGCTTGTATGTGCATACAGCTGACTGCCACTGGGAGTTTGAAGGTGCAAACTGGTTACAGCCATTACAGAGTTGACAGGACAGCCAGGTCCTTACATGATCTCCTGCTCAGTGTCCACCCCACCCCATCCTTGCCTCAGTACATTGAGTGTCCAGATTCATATATTTGTTTCACAGCCTTTAACACTGAAATATTTGCTCTCTCCACTAGAATATAAATTCCATGAGAACAAACATTTTTGCCATCTTGTTATCTGCTTCTTTTTCATCACTTAGAATAACATCTGGCAGGAACCAGCAGCTCCGGGCCCGCCATGCCGTGTTTCCAGCGGACTGAGGAATGAGCAGCGGGCAGACCGGACCCAGCAGCTCCGGGCCCGCCGTGCCGTGTTTCCAGCGGACTGAGGGACCAGCTGCGGGCGGACCGGACCCAGCGGATGCGGGCCCACCGTGCCTTGCTTCCGGCGGACTGAGGGAGCAGCACGCGGACCCGGCTGCAGGGTGCAGTCCATTTCCAGTGGACTGAAGTGAGGAGACAGACATAGAGGTAACTCATAAGCTCAAAGTATCCAGTATAGAATCTAACAAACCTTTTTGTCTTATTTACTGTGTGTAATACTGATATTGGCATTTATTGTATTATGGTAACAAACATGATGTGATTGTTCTGCTCAAATACCTACCATGATGTGTCAGGAGTGAGAACTCTCAAGGGTTATTACAGATTCAAGGAGGACCCCCCAGGAAAGTGCTGCTTCCAAAGGGCCCCAGATAATAGAAAGAGACCTGCAACAAACATTGTCCTATCATCA
>PVIC010051625.1:0-12378 GCA_004025085.1 Thryonomys swinderianus
AAAAAAAAAAAAAAAAAAAAAAAACTTCAAATAAATGAGGAAAAGAATTTTCACAAAAATGGCAGGGAATTCCAGTTCACAAAAATTGCCAGTTTAATTCATCCTTTGATAGTTGAATAGACAAAGGCAGGGAGAAAAATGACAGGATGTTCATAGTACAGTGAGAGACATTGTTAGAAGGACTTTACAGAAATATTCTTCATTTTCCCAAAGAAACAAGCAAAGTCAGAGATGTTGAGCAGTGTGCATGAGGGCACACTGCTTCTAAAGAAGGGAGCCCAGGCCCAAGCCTGATTGCAGAGCCCTGCTCAACATAATATTGTGTGCAGAGTCAGAAATAATAATAATAATCTTGTCTCCAGAATCAGAAAACTGGAGACCTTACCAAAAACAACAACAAAAAAATACACATCTTTAGAGGAAGTCTCTTCACAGTCTATATTTTACCAAGAGTTTCTGTTACCACCGTTCTCAACCTAGATATAACTATTGGCCTAGAATACTAGCGAATCACAACACTTTATAATTCATGGTTTTGTGATTTTTTTTTTTAGACAAGGTCTCACTAAATAGCCCAGGCTGACCTTGAACTCACAGCAGTCCTCCTGTCTCAGCCTCCCAAGTGCTGGGATTATAGGCATATGACACCATGCCTGGCATATGATTTTTTTTTTTAGTCAAGAATTTGTAGAAAAAAACATGGAAACCTGTTTAGCCTTACTGATCATCAAATAAATAAGAACCAGAGGTCTTTTTTTATTTTAGTTATCTAATTAATAGTTTAGAGCTAAAATATCTGACAGTAAAGCCCAGACTTTTACTCTTTGCTGGTGGGAGGGTAAATTCATAAAATGTTTTAGTAAACCAAAAAACACTGTTTTATGTCCAAAGTTTTCTAAAATATATCCTTTGCTCTAGAAATTCTATCTGTGGGATTCTGTCCTGAAAAAAATAATCATAAATACAGAAAAGACTTATGTACAATAGATACATAAAAGTATGGTCACATAATAAAATGTTATAACTTTTATTTTAAACTGTGCTTTATATCATGTATAAAATACATTCAAATGCAGAACGCTTCATTTAAAATAACCTTGTTTCTTTCCCTTTGTATTAAAACATCCTGAAATACTGGCTTTCCTGGCTGATTTATACTTGAGATAATTTTTTGTCCCTGAGTATTCACAACAAAGTACACACAGTTAGCCATGTTTGGGGCAGTATCTCTGACAGCACTCATTCACTGCTTTCACCTTGCTTCCTAACTGCCAGCAAACAGAGCCTACACTCTATTGATAACAGGATTTTTCTTAGAAGTGTTTGTAGCCACTTTCTGAAATGATCCATCTACTTTAAAATTTAGGCTTCTGAAGTTTTTCCTAAAAGAACCTGTTGTCAAAGCACAGACTCTAGTACTTACATAGCAGCAGCTTGTCCGAGTCTCTGTGAGCAGCAGTTAGTTTTTGCCCAAAATGAAGTCAGTGAGGCTTGGCATATTGCTTTAAGAGACGCTGTGCATACGCCCTTTTATGCTGTCGCCTTTTTTCCTGTCATCCTGTGAGTGAGCCTAGTAGTGATCGGTTAACCTCACATATGCGTGTACAGTTTAAAAAAAAAAAGGAAGTGAAATTTTTCTGATACCGATTTTAAAAACTATCCAAAAGCCCCTTGGAATTTATGAACTGTTGATATCATGGAACTTTATAAAATTTTATGTGGATTTAAATGGTACCAAAAAAATCTTTAGAGGGATAAAGCTCTAAGGAAAAAAAAGAATCATAGCTTCTGATGATTTTATATTGATATCCTTTGTAAACGTATAGGATTTTTAATGTTTTAAAGAAAAAATGCCAACTTTGACGATGCCATCTACCTGGAAACTTGGTATCAGGAAGGATTAACCCAGTGTGCGTCTTACAATCAGCTCATGACCAAGGGCGAGTTTCTGTGGTGAGTGGAGATGAAACGCAGGTGGTGGATAGACCACGAGGGGCCACCTGATCACTCTGGCTGCCAATGAATAGTGAGGAGAGCTGAAGAGGCCTCCTCCCTGGCTCCCTACCCTGCTCACCTGTGAAGGTGACTCAGTTTAAAACAAGTGTCACCGGGCTGTCAAATGCAGTATATTTGTAGGTTTAATTACTGGAAATACTGAGCTCCCAGCTAGAGGTGCTATTTGCCTTTTCTCAGTTTGATCTGGCCCTTCATAGTCAGTGTGGGGCTACGTTTTATAGATTGTGCCTGGATCGTGAGGGCCCTGGGGCACAGTCATAGGAGACACTGTTCAGTGTTTAAGTGTCACAGGGGTTTTGCCATTATCCTTGTGTATTTGAGAACTACCTCACAGAAGAGGGTTTAGACTGTTTTTGTCTCTGTTGCCAACTCTAGATAGTAGGAGGGCCAATAAGAGAAAGTTACTTTCAGATCAGAAAATGACAGTCATTCCCAAAAGTTGGAGTTTTTTTTTAATGGAACATGCTATTTCTTATGTAGATGCTTGTGTAAACCAGATGGTGATGCCGAGTGATTGAATTGAGAACTGAACCATATAATAGGAATCTGAAAGCTATATGACTCCAGAGCCCCTTTTGCTCTTGGATTCTATAAGAATTCTCACGTGGCTTTAGTCTCTCAGTGATGTCATTAACTTTTTTTTAAGCTCTGTAGTGCTCAAGATCTGTGGAAGAACATTTTTCAAACTGAAGAATATGCAATAAAGGTGTTAACAGAGTGGTCACAAGATACTTCTTCAGGGGAAATTATAGGGATTGTATGATTTAGTGGAGGAACATGGCGTAATGCTCTACAAGTAGTTCACTGAAAATGTGAGTGAGGGGCGTGGTGCTCCTCAGGGGCCGAGCACTTGCCTAGCATGGTGAGGTCCTGGGTTTGGTCTCCAGCAGCCCAAAAACAAATGTGAACAACCGAAACATAGGTTAACACTGTTGAGAAATTTTCTAATTTCTTAAAAGGCCATATGGGTGGAATTTTTGTGGCTTTTTAAAGTTTGGAAATAGTGATTATTAAATAAAATATGAGAGACTCAACTGGTATAAATATCTGCCTTAGCAAACTTAACCTATCCTGGTTTTGGTAATTCAGTAGTCAGATGTATAAAAAGAGATAATGTCCTGCAGACGTTATTGAAGTTTTATGTGAAATTGTTCTGTGAGCTCTCAGACCTTCGTTGTTATTGGAAGTTAGCAGGGTCCCGTCAGCTGTGATTGTACTGTAGAGCTGGAGCTCTGTCCTTTTCTGTATGAGAGGTAAGATGGGCGTTTGTGACCTTAACCGAGGGTCTCTGTTCTCCATCTGTTGGATACAGTGGCGAACACAGTGGAATGATGTCAGATGAAGGAATTAAGGAATGCTTTATAACCTTATTTTCTCTTTTTTGTACTTCTAACCCCATATGCATGCTTAAGATAAGGCTTCCATAAGTTGTCTGTTCACAGTATGAGAAAGGTCAAGCTGAATTATTATTGGCAGTGTAAAGAACAGATATTTTCATGAAGTAAGGAAAAGAAAAAAACTGGTCAGTGACTAATATCATTTTGGTATTTTGTGAAGTCTGTGTGTATAGAAATAGCAACAGAAATTTTCTACAAAACAACCCATATGATTCTGTTTTAAAATGTGTGTTTATGTATTATGTATATATGTGGTCTAGTAATTAGTCATCATTTAAAATTATACACTGATAATAACCTTTAAGAAATTTTTAAACTTCTCCTATTGGTGTGTAAGATGTAAACTGTGGTCATTAAAATTCCTGTCAGTGTTTTTTTGATTTATGTTGAAATGTAACCTCAAACAAGAACTCTGCCTCAGGTTATTTAATTATAGATCACTATTGATGCCTTCTTCCTAAATGTAAGCAGAAGCAGCTCTGTGAGTGGACACCTCAGGGACATGTCCTGTGGGGAAAGAGCCTGGAGCAGTCTGTTCACTCCTAGGCAGTCACCAGCCAGTAAGGTGTGTGTGTGTGTGTGTGTGTGTGAAGACTAGGCACTGTTATTCCATATGAAATAATGAAGCAAAGAAAGGGACTTTTTTGAAAAACAAAAGCCACGTTCTGCTATATGCTTCTACTGTTTAAAACGAAAATCATTCTCCAAGGATTTGCTGAGCACCTGCCAAGCTCAGTTCTAGAACAGTGAGGATAAAACAGTGATCAAAGCCAAGGCGTAGCTCTGGACCAGGGATGTAGCTCAGTGGCACCATGCCAACCTGGCAAGTACAAGGCCCTGAGTACAATCCCCAGCACTGCTAAATAAACAGTAAATAAATACATACATACATACATAGAATCCAAAGCACAAGGCCCTGAGTATAATCCCCAGCACTGCTAAATAAATAAATAAATATAAATAAAAATCCAAAACAAAGCAGACCAAAATCCCTGTGCTGTGCAGCTGGAGAGAGGTGACCAATGAACTATACAGGGGATAAGAAGGTGACAGGTGCCACAGGATGACCAGTAAAGGGGATGGCAGAGTGGGATGGGGCCACGAGGGGTTCGGGGGTACACACGCATGCACATATCCAATCAGGGGTATTCAGTGGGGGCTGTTTTCTGAGTAGTAGGCCGCTGTGGGGGTGGGGAACATGCACCTTATAGTCTAATTGGTTTAATTTTTTTAATTCAACAAACATGGAGTATGGATTACATGTAGGAATCTGCCTTAGGCATTAGGAGATGCAAGCCTAGATAGATTATAGTGCTTTATCTTAGCATTCATAATCTAATGGGAGATTTTTGAAATCCTTAAATAATTAAAATGCAGGTAAAGAATAAGAATTATTTTGACACCCCCCCCAAGTAAGTTTTTAAGCTGTGCCAAGCACAGTGTCAGCGCTGAGAGCGGCAACAGGACTCCCCCCGTCCCTACCGTCCCTGAGCGTGCTCCCTGTGGGAGAGGGCAGTCCGTGCCACAGTGCCCCAGCCTCACTAGACCCCCAGCAGGGGTCTTAGTGCCGCACCTGCGCAAAAGGGTCAACGGGCTGGAGTTTCCCCCGCCAGCACTTGCTGAGTACTTGTCTATACTTATTAATGTTGCTGCCACTTACTGATACTCTGTGTGTACACGCACATGTGTGTATGCATGGATGTGACTTGTTTGTAATAGAACTGAGAAGAGAGTGAGTAATCTTTGTATAAAGGTCTCATTAGAAAAGAAAAAATGTTCTCAACATCAAGAGGGACCTGGTTTCTGAAAAAAATGGCAGTGAGAATATTTCTTTGTAGAGTAAAAAATAGTTCTTGCACTCTTCATAGTAATGAAATAATTCTTTGTTGATGCCACTCCCCAAAATGGGAAGATAAAAATAGACCAGTTAAGTTAAGCCAAGTGTTCAGTGAAAGAAGGGTGCAAGCCTGTGCCCAGGCCATTCTGCTCACCCTTGGGAGGAAACCGCACTTGTAGTCCTGGGATGAGTTCCGTGTGGTTAAAGTAGTTAGGGAAAGTCCCTGAAGTCCGAAATCCCGAGAAGAGCTCAGCAGCTGTCAGAGACGGGTTTCCTGAGCAGGAATGGAGAAAGATTTCTTAGATCAGAAGCACAACGTGTATTAGTGCGCAGTCAAAGGAGCATCGTGTGCCCAGGCAGCAGGGGTGTGAGTGAGCGCCTGTGCATGCACGTGCAGCATCACAGGGTGGAGAGGGCCCGGGAGGAGAGAGAGAGAACACACTAGTGTGCGTGTGCTAAAGCAGGTGGGGGAGGCAGCTACAGAAACGACAGTGCTGCGGGAATTGCGGTCCTGGCTCTTTCCTGGTAGTCTTTAGGTTTCATCTTGGACACTGAAGCCTGCGAAAGCAGTGAGTGGTCTTCAGCGGCTGAGGGATGTGACCAGATTCCTGTCTTCTGGCCCAGCCCTGGAGCCTCGCAGGGAAAGCCTCCCGCTGTGAGAAGAGAGGGGTGTAAGCTGGGCTCAGAGGTGGAGTGGAGACAAGCACGGGCTTGTGACTTCCGAATACTTCAAGTTTGTGGTATCGAGTGGAGATTCAAGGCCAAGGTGAGGGACAGGCAGGCAGTGTTAGGACTGGCTGTTTTCCCAGTCCACACCTTTGAAGAGGTTGAGATTGTTCCGTGAGAGACCACAGCAAAGAGAAAAGCTGTAATGGCGGCTGGGGTTGTGGAGTCACCGGAGCCATCGGAGACCAGGTTAAGACCCAGGAGGAGGGCATTTGAGCAAGGGACAGCAGGAGCAGCAAGCAGTGCTGACACTTGAAAGGATCCACGCTCAGCCTGGGGGAGGCTTCGGCTTTGGCCAGGAACAGGTCTAGTGTTTACTGCTTTTGGATTGCCTGGTTCTCTTAAGACATTCATCAAGAAAACATAGCATGTACTTTAACTTTCCTGACAGAGCCTCACAATTATCAGATGCGGAACCACTTCTTTGCTGTGGATTGGAGAGGGCGAAAAGGACAGGCTAATTAGAGTTTCTACAAAGTGTTGTGTGCAAATACAGATGATTTTGCACAGAATGCCTGTTTGGAAACCAAACTTAAGATCATGTTTTCAGACTGAAATAGAGTATAAGCAGTGTTACTTCAAATGTCCATGTGCCATTGGTATTTTAAATTCAACCTTCTACAATAGTGACTTTTCTCTATTTGTTTGCATAGCTTGGCGCCTGTGTTTGCTCTCTTTGTACCATTTTACTGCTCCATACCAAGAGTCCAAGTGGCACAAATTCTGGGCCCGTTGTCCATCACAAACAAGACATTGATTTATATATTGGGACTACAGGTACAGTATGCATTTTATGTTCACATTTCTTTAACGAGATCTTTTTTTTCATTTTTGATCTTTTCTCATTTGATCTCCTCGAAAACAATGCTTTTTCCCATAAGTTTGGCTTCATGATCTGTATCAAATGTTCAGAGGAAGTCTTATAGAACAAGAACATCAAGGTGTAGAAGGTAGTAGAGTACTTTCATAAACTTTAGAAATCTGATAAGCACTTTCACTGTAATTTTATCAGTGGAAAATATTTTCATTTAATTGTACGATTGCATGTAAAGATCATAGTTCGAAGTAGAAACATGAAAACAAAGTGGAAAATCAGTGTCAAAATTAACTTATTGAATACAGTGTCACAAAGTGTAAATAAGGACCTCGCTTTGTTTCATTAATTTGAGCTTTGGAGTTTTCACAAAGCATTATCAACATTAATGCTTCGCTGTGTTCAGTCATGATGATAGTGTTACCATTTGCTAAATGGTTTGCTGTGAAGACCAATAGAATCCACAAATGCCTGTCTTAATTATGTAAATTTTAAAAATTTATCTTTATCAGTATTCAGTTAGTACTGATTCTTCTCTGAAGAGTTCCAGTTCCTGAGCTACTTTTCCATCTGTATCATTTGTCATTTTTCCTCTCAGAACTTCTGATGTAAAGTTTTTTCTACAGCTTCCTATGGCACCATGTGTGACTTGGCCTTCCGATCCACTAATTAATACTCAAAACATCCCTTATCCCACACATACCAAACCGGATGCCATTGTCACTTTAAGATGCCCTCCTCCCTCCCCTTTTAACCTTTAGCATTTCCTCTACTTCTGTAGTCTGCTGTTACACGTTATCAATGGCTCATCTCAGTGGGTGTTTCTTTACCACTTTTACAACCGTTTCTCATGAAGTATGTATTCTTCATCTCTCAGCACACATACTTTTGCTCCTCTCCATCTCACCTAACATCCATATAACTATTTCATTTCTACGGTCTTCCGGCTGGGATTTGCTGTAGCAAGTTTTCCCTGTTTTGTTTTGTGTGGTTCTTGGGACAGGTACTCCAGGACGGTGGAGGAGCACCTGGAGTTGCCTGTGGAAGCCCACGTTCTAGTTGCAGTGTAGCCCTCAATGGCACAGAGACTTAGGTCCAGTTCTGCATCTGTGGTGGCCCTCACTGGCTGTGAGACCTGGACCAAGTCTTTGAATCCCTTTGAGCATCATATTTACAATATAGTTCCTTTCAGCTTTAAAGTTATGTGGAGTCATTGAGGATGAAAAGCATTGTTTTGGCAGTTATGGGGCAGAAATTCAGTGTGGTCCATGGAGAGTTTTTGGGCCTTATGGATTTTGGCTTTATGACTTGGTTTGGTTGTTATTTATCATTTACTTTTTCTGAGCCCCTCTCTCCCCACCTTTAAAGTGGAGCTCTCATGTCTGTGTTACAGGATTATTTTAGGATCTAACAATCATAGTGTAGGATGTTAGCATGCTTTGCAGAGATACAAAAGAGCTAAGCCAGTTGGTTCTCATTATTCATAATTATTTCTTTACTTAACCCCCATTATTTTTTCTTGCATTAAAAATGTTTTATTATGGTGGGGTTTTTTCTTAGGTGGGAGATTAGAACAATAACATGTTTCATCTCTTACTGAAAGGGGCTTTAGCTGGATAAAGAGCTAACAGCAGTTAGTCTTACCTTTGCAGTATTACATGACTCCCAGGGAAAGTATCCTCTTAGCCCTGCCAAAGACAAAGCATAGACACAGCTATTACAGATGCTTTCTTCAAAGTGAGGAAATTTTCTGAAATAGTCCTAATATTTCTAATAACTTTGTGAGATAGAAGTCAGTATCAGAAAATAGAAGTGGAGGTGCCTTGGTGGCTTCTTGATCAAATATACCCCTTGGCCTGGGTGGCATCCGGGATTGTTCTTGCCCACCTAGCATTTATTCCCAAACCTCCTCACCTGGAAGTAAATGTGTCTGAAGTTCTATCCTTCTTTGTTTCCCTTACCTGGGCCTTCACACGTTCCTGTGCCTTCCTCTCTCCCCACCTCGGTTACTAGAAGCCAGGGACATTTGTTGGATGGATAGATGGATGGATGCGTGGATGGATGGATGGATGGATAGAGGGATGGATGGATGGATGGAAAGATAGATGGATGGAAGCATGGATGGATGGATGGATGGAAAGAGGATGGATGGATGGAAGGAAGGATGGATGGGTGGAAGGATGGGTGGATGGATGGATGGAAGGAAGGATGGATGGGTGGAAGGATGGATGGATGGATGGACGGATGGATGGATGGACAGAAGGATGGATGGATGGAAGGAAGGATGGATGGGTGGAAGGATGGATGGGTGGAAGGATGGGTGGATGGATGGATGGAAGGAAGGATGGATGGGTGGAAGGATGGATGGATGGACGGATGAATGGATGGATGGATGGAAGGAAGAATGAATGGATGGATGGATGGATAGAAGGAAGAATGAATGGATGGATGGCTTTAATCTTTATCAGAAGAGCCAAAATGCTTGTCAGGGAACATGTGCACTTCAGATGGCTCAAGAGCTGGCCCTGTAGTGCCCTGTGCTGAGATCTGTGGAACATGGAGCTTATATGAGATGTAGCACTTGTCCTCAAGGAGCCCAGCAGGGAGGACAGCTTGCACCCTGTCAAGATGCAGGCAGCACAGCTGGCACAAACCATGCAGTAGATGAGGGCCTCAAAGTCCAAAGGAAATAAGTTTTGTGCTGACAAACTGATCAGCACTTTACTTGTGTACTTGTGCATGAGGCATAGAAAGGTAGTGAGCACAGGGCTGCTGAGCTGGTGCCCAGGCACAAGCCCAGCTCCTCCATCTGCAGCTGCATATCCTGGAGCAACCTGAGCTGCTACGGGTCTCCTCCAGCATGGAACAGAATTCATAGAGCTTCTGTCGTGGGTGTGAGTTCAGTATATGAAAGCCTTGCAAGCAGTACTGGGCTTGTAGAAGGTGATAGTTTATTATTTTTCCTACTTGCAGAAGCGAGTGATAGCAGCACCTTTATCTGGGGTTCTCATCCTTGTTAGTGTAGAGTCATGTGCATGGCCCAAACCTCTTGGCCAGGACAGAGGTCCATGGAGAGTGGCAACCAGAGCTCTGGCTGGCTGAGCCGGCACTGAGTGAAGCCTGCCGGTCTTCTGTCCCTGCACACTGGCTCCCTTCCCTTCCTGTCTGTCTGCTGTCCATGCATCCCAAGAGCTTGTGCAGAACTCTGACGGTTTGTCCGGCACTATCAGTGACAGCCACAAGTCTGGCGGCCCGCTTGAGTGTCCTGCTCTTCTGTTTGATGAGAAGCCCTGAAGTCCACACTCAGCTGTACACACAAATCATTTCTTCCACACTTTGAGCTGCCTTAGAATTCTTTTTAAAAATAAAAAGGAGTAATTTCATGAAATGTAATTATTGCTGACGTTAATTTTTATTAGTAATTTAGTCTTCCTTGGGTGAACACAACAGCATGGACCTGTATGTTGAAAGAATTCTTCCCATCAAAATTTGGAGAGATAGTTATAAGAAATTAAAACATGGCCGGGCGTGGTGGCTCACGCCTGTCATCCCAGCACTTGGGAGGCAGAGGCAGGAGGATTGCTGAGTTCAAGGCTTGCCTGGGCTACATAGTGAGCTCAGGGCCAGCCTGAACTACAAAGCGAGACCCTGTCTCAAAAATAAATAAATAAAAATTAAAGAAATTAAAACATGTAGAACATGCTTATAGTCCCAGCACTTACTTCGGTGAGACAGGAGGATTACTACAAGTTCTAGGCTAACCTGGGCTACATAATGAGTTCAAGGCCAATCTGACTACATAGTGAGACCCTATCTCAAAAAAAAACAACAAAATGATGGGCCAGAGATTTAGCTCATTGGTTCTGGAGCCTGCCTCGCAAGTACAAGGTTCTGAGTTCAATCCCGGTGACCACATAGAATGCTGGGTGTGGTGACTCATGCCCACCAGCAATCAATACCACATACCACAGTGCCGGGCGTGGTAGCTCACGCCTGTAATCCCAGCACTTGGGAGGCAGAGACAGGAAGATTGCTGAGTTCAAGGCTTGCCTGGGCTACATAGTGAGCTCAGGGCCAGCCTGTACTACAAAGCGAGACCCTGTCTCAAAAAAAAAAAAAAAAAAAAAAAAAAAAAAAAAAAAAAGAAATTAAAATGACAAACTTATTTAAACAGATATCATAGGTCATTAATACAAGCATTTGATGGGATGAATACATATTTTATTCACATGTATGAATACATACATTATTTTATTTAATTCTAATTATTTAATTTGTAGTATTTGATGTATTTAAATCATTTGATATTCATTTGTAAATAAGAATATGCTTTTTAAAAATTGATTTTATTGGTACATTTTATATATACATTGTGATCACATTCAACATTGAGGATTTGTACCAGTGCATGACACATCTTGATTCTCATTTTTTCCTATTCCCCTGCCCTCCCTACAACTCCCCGCCTCCTATATGCATAAGCTTTGTTTCCTTTTTTTTTTTTTTTTTTTTTTGAGACAGGGTCTCGCTTTGTAGTTCAGGCTGGCCCTGAGCTCACTATGTAGCCCAGGCAAGCCTTGAACTCAGCAATCCTCCTGTCTCTGCCTCCCAAGTGCTGGGATTACAGGCCTGAGCCACCACGCCTAGCACTGTGGTATGTGGTATTGATTTTATTGATTGCTGGTGGGTGTGAGTTACCACGCCCAGCATTGTATATGGTTACCGGAATGGGATCGAATTCAGGACCTTCAGCTAGCGAGGCAGGCGCTGGTACCACTGAGCTAAATCTCCGGCCCTGTTTCCTTTTCTTAACTATCAAATTTTTTCTTTCCTTTCTTAACTACCTCATCCCCTTTTTCCCTTTGAACATTTTCTTCCCATTTCACAATACCTATCATACATTTAGAACTCATTTACACCTTCAGTTTCTAATAAGAATAGGCTCTTAATTTATTTTTTTGCTAAGCATGGGATAGTTTCAATGTGTTTTTAACTACATAAAGTTTGAGATATGGATATATATATTTTTATATATAGTTTCTTTTAGATAACATAATTCATGTTGATTAATTTTCCATTTGCTTATATGTATATTATATGTAATGAATACTTAATATGTGGTCATAATAGTATAAAAATAAGAATGCTGTAACTGGCAGTTGAATTTTATTTTTAGTTGCCTTTTTTTTCTTTTGTAGCTTTTCACCTCTGGTTCCTACATCTGGATTGTAGCCATAAGTGGACTTGTAAGTGTGATTACCCCCTTCCCCCAATTTCCCCTTTCTCGCAGAAGAACATTAGGAAAATGTCACCCTCAGACTGTGAGTCCACCCTATCTCTTGGTCTGATTCAGTGTTACTTCTTTAGTGATTAAAAAGGGTCAATTACATGGAAAATCAAGACAAAGGCACTACTTTGTCTCATTTTCAAAATAACTTTGATGAAAGTTATAGCTGAGTTTTTATAGAGTTGTTATTAAATTACATTTGTAGCCTAATTCATGAGACAAAAAAAAAAAAAAGCCAGAGAATGAAGATGTTGGACCTACTAAATGTAAGAAGCAAAGAGGGAAGAATGTGAGGCTGGCC
>PVIC010051626.1:0-12453 GCA_004025085.1 Thryonomys swinderianus
TCTATGCGTGTAAAGTTTGGCTTTAAAAATCCTAATAATAATGTCATAAAATGCAAGTGTTGACATTTTAGCCCCTATTAAACAAATTTAATAAACAGATTAGTAGATTGCAATGTTACATTTTGCTTTGTATCCTGTTTACATTTAGCTTCTTTTTTTGTATAAAGGCAATTTTTATTAAAGGTGAAAGAATTAAATACAGGACTAAATATAAATTCTGGATGAATTTCAGAATCTATTACTTGATGTTAGAATACTCATTAGGGAAAAGGATGTAAAAATGAAATTGTTGATAAGTTTAATAAAAGGTTATAGATATATAAAATTCAACTCCTTCATAAAGGTCCAAACAAAATCCAAAACAAATATACTTTCATAGACAGTGGAAATCCTATGCTATGCATTCATTTGATTATAGCATTTACTTTGGCAACGAGAGCTACAATCAAATCATTGTTTTTTCATTGCACTTCTTAAATGTTCCGATATAATTTGGAATAGTTAATGTGTCTTCACATAACATGACTCTTCTATTTGTTTTCAAATTATACAAAAGGAATGATTGTCTTGCCAGTTTTCCCCCTTATTTTGCCACTGGGAATGACAGCTTCTCTGCTCAGCTCAGAAACTATATTCTGTATTTTATTTCTGCTGTCACTGGCTTGGTGAAGACCAGCTATTTCTGACAATGATTCCTACCATGTAAACTGTTAAATATGACGATGCCTGTCTTATATGTCTCATTGTATTTTAACCCATGAAATGATCATAGGACCTGTAGCACTTTTTACTGTGACCCAACGAAATTCTCATTCAGTGACTTTGCGATTCCTTTTTTTAAAGGATAACAAAAAAAACTCTATTGAAATAAAGCTTTTTGGTTCCCGTGTCCCTCCTTAGTAACCAGTTCCTGAATTTCTCAAGCAATATTGTAGAGCTAAATAATACTTATAGAAGATTATACCCTCCCACACTGCCTCCTGCCAGGTCTTCCTCTGTAATTGTGTGTGCTAGAAAAGAGTCCCTTCATACAGCATGAAGCATATATAGATATATACACGCATAAACTAGGCTCCTGTGCAAATTCAAGTGGATAAATTTGGAGAAATACGTATCCTTATATTAGGCATGTCAGAGCAGAAACTGTAATGGGTTGTTGTTTTGTATATCTACTGTGAAATATGTATATATATATATATATATATATATATATAATTTTTTACTATGAAATATTTTTATCCTAAACTACTGACAGATGTAGGGTTGAGTTATCTAACCATCTGTAACCCTTTTCTCTTCGCCATCGGGACCTACATTATATTTATAAAGAACCAGATATTCTTTTAACTCTTTAATCTATTCTTGCCAAACCACCTGTATTTCAAAGACTTTTATGCTTTAATAAGGAAAATTTTTCAGTAATTAAATTATACACGGTGCTCATTGATGAACTTAAACATTTCCTTTGAATTTTAGCTTCAGTGGGTGTAAGAGGATACATTACTTTATGAATAATTAAAACATTTCAAAGAGAAAGACAAAGAAATCTTCTAAATTTATGCAGTTTTTTGAAAGAAACTCAAATCAGTCTATCTGAATCTAATATATTGTAATAATAGTATCAGTTCTTGTTCATGTGTATTTTAAAGATAGCTAAGTTTTTAAAACAATAATTATATATTATTTTATTTTCAAAGGAAACAGGAATTACTGAAGCATAACAATTAAAAATGTTGACATTTTGGATTTTTATTTTTTCTTATAGAAAATGAATAACAGTAATGTTTTCGAGGCCTTATCTGGTTCCCACGAGGGTATCTGCTGTCGCTAACATGTTTCTGAATTTCAGAGGGATATTTCTTGATAACTATAATTCTCAGACTCAGCTGGGATCCAAGGCAGCCCAGAAACCTATTAAGTTATTTTTATTCATGGTATAATGCTAAAACAATCACGAATGATTCTGCAAGTCACCATGCTACTTAAACATGTATATCTAACTCTACTCTGTTGGTTCAATAATTCCTTCCATTTCCCCAAATTTTGACTTACTGACTAGAATTTTTTACTCAATAAAATTTGTACTACCATGTAGGAAAAAAGAACAACGAATTCTAACATACTGGAAGAAATATCATCTCTTTAATTCTGTTTACCAGAGTTAACTCTTACAGTTATGTGGTTGAAAGATCACAAGCTTTTATGTTAGTTGGATCTTTGGTGACGCAAGATGTTACTGTTTTACAGTTTTTAAATTTATTTAAATTCTGTAGGACTTGGTATCTTTCATATAAACTGAAAAGTAGAGAAGCCTAGCTCATACTTGGCCCGAGAATTATTAGTTATGTGAAATCAGCATAAGATCTGGCCTATAGAGTGTAGTCAAAAGTAGTTCTCTTCCATGACATATCCCTTTCACCTTCATTATGATTTATTGGTAGATGCCCCCCCCCCCCAAGCCTCTTGTGCCCATAGCTGGGGTTTTAGCAAGGCGATTGGATCCTGGGCACATGATATATACTCTTCAATGATTTAGTCTACTGACGATTTTGTAGTTAAAGATGATTCTGTGAGGTTAAAGTTGGTCAGAGGTCTGACCTACAAGGGTTTAGCGCCCCACCCCCACCCCGTCATCCTCTCTGCTGTGCCATGAGCCGTTCTCTGCCAGGCCTCTCTGCCATGCTGCCCTCCCTTGGAGCTGCCCGACTCTGCACATTATATCTATAGGAATGCAACAACCAATGAAACCCCTACAAACAGAACCAAAATAAATTCTCCTTCCTTTACTTGTGGGAATCGAGTATTTTTGTCTCATCAACAACCACAACAACAAAAATAAAATAATAAAATAAAAACAAGACAACCTTCCATTCACTTTCTTTTTGTCTAATTTTTAAAGAAACTTTTGGAAACATAATTCACAAAAGCCTCCATTTAAAATGTATAATAATGCATCATTTTAATATATTCACAAAATTTGGCAGCCATTATAATTTAATTTTAGAACTATTCTATCACTTCTAAGAGAAAAATCAACACTCATTAGAAGTAGTCATTACACCCATCTGCCCCTGGACGACTGATGTTCTGTTAAATTTCACGGATTTGTCATTTCTGAATGTTATGTACAAATGGAATTATGGGGAGTTTTCCAATGGACTTCTTCCACATAAAATAATGTTCCCACAGTCCTTCCATATCATAAAACGCATCAATAGTTGTGTCTTTATGCAGCTGGACAATATCTGGCTATACAACACTGCTCATCCACTCAACAACTGATTGAAAGACACTAAATTTATTTGCATATTATATCTATAGGAATGCAACAATTCACATTTAAGCTGAAGTGCGTGCACAAGCATGTGTTTTAGTTTTACTTTGATACATACCGAGGAGAGGAATCATTGAGTCACACATTAAACATACACTTACTTCCCAAAATGTTTCGGAAAAATGGCTACAAAAGTTTTTATTCCAAACCGTGATGAATGGTGGTCCCCATGTCTCGGTCTAGCATTTATTTTTTACAGGTTGAGCATCTCTAACTTGAAAATCTAAAATCCCAAATGGTTCAAAATCCAGGCAATTTTCAGTGTAGTCATGAAGCCACAATTGGAAAAGTCTATATCGGACCTCATGTGACAGGTCTCAAAGAAATGCAAATGCACTAAATATATAAAATTATAAAATCTTTATCAGGTTCTATGCACAGCATATATGCATCTGTATGTTCCATGTTTAAACTTGGAACCTGTCCACATGATCTTTTATTATGTGTATGCAAAGATTCGAAAATCTGAAAAAAATGAATTTGAAACTCTCCAGACTTCAATCATGTCAGGTAAAAGGTATTCAGTTCCTATTTATATTTTAATGCAGATTTTCAAGTAGGTTCAAAGGCCTGATAGTGACTTTGATTTCCCTTTCCAGTGTTCATCAATTACCTTTTCATTATGACATTCAAGATATTTCTTGTATGTCCTCGATATCGGTTTCTTCCCGGGTAAACAATTTTCCTATCTTGGGCTACATTTCTACTTTTTCTGGCACTACTTGTGGCAAAAATGTTGTTTATGTTTCACTAAATCTATTTTATGTATTTTTATTTCACTATTGATATATGCATAACACTTCAATGCAAAGAGCAATGTGTGGAAAATAAGATATAAAGTGAAGAAATCTGATAAACACGATCTCAGTCGATTAACATCAACATACACTCCTCAGAATTTTTGTCACAGGTTTCCTGGTCGAGGAGCCTGAGTATTATGCAACCAGATCCTGTCAGGTCTCACAAGGCTTCAGTCAAGAGGGTAACCAGGGAGGGCCAGGGTTCTCACCTTGAGCTGGGATTTCTCTGCCAGTCTCACTCAGCGTGGACCAGGAAAGCAGTTTCCTGCAGCCTCATGGCTGCCCACTGATGTATCACTTTTTGTCTGAGGACTGTTCCAGGCCAGTTACAGGGGTCGCTGGTTCCCTGCTTTCTGTCCCTTAATGGCAGTTGGTGATGAGGTCATTAACCTTCTTCATTGACAAAAGTGTTTTGTCTCTTCCTCCATTGTTCTTCCAGCCTGACCAAGTTTGGAAGAATCTAATGGATTTCAGATAATCTAATACAGCTATGGGTAGAGGACAACCAGCAGTGTGCCTTCTGCGGGCACCTGTTATCTCATCAAGATCAGTGGTTTGTCTGCTGTGGAGAAGACATTTTATAGGGAAGGAGCATCATCACATATAAAGCTCCAGAATGGCCTCAGTGCTCTACAGATGGAAAGAAAAGAAAACCCAACCGTATTCTGCACCATTTATGTCTCTAGGAAATGAGCTTACTGTGTTAAAAACATGCTATTCATGTGGTTTGGGGGCTTAAGAGATCAAAATATTAAATGCAAAAGAGGAGAAACAGAATTATGAAATAGTTATGAGAGTACAAATCCATCAAAGGAAAGCCAAAGAAAATAATTTTCGTGAATCCAGCAGTCTAGCTGTTGTGGGAATTTAAGCTGTGGGGAATACCCTTGAGGCTCAATCTTCTTGGTGTGGTGGGCTGGGAACTTCTAAGATGCAGAACTTAGAAGTGCCGATGTGCTGTGAATTGCAGCACGATGGGTCCTTCTGGGAGATGCATGGATTTCAGTTATTGCATAAGTGTAGTCATGGGAAAGCGTCGTTCTTCAGTATGTGATATTACGCCAGAGCCGCTCATCATGGACTGATCCTGGGTCCCCCACAGCCTTGTGCGAATGCAGAGATGTGACTTGGAATACACAGTTCAACTGCTACAAATGTGCAGGAGAATGATAACACACAAATCAACTGTTAATGATAATTAGAAATCAAATTTGTCATGTGCTAACTACAGTGCCTAAGAAATATTTGATAATTTCTATTATTTTTTTAAAATGAATTCTTTATTGGTGCATTTTATATACATTTCACAATCACATTCAACATTGGGGAGTTTGTACCAGCATATAACACAAGTTGTTATTATTGTTATTGTTTTTCATTAACATAGTTACTTAATAAAATAAACTCATGTAACACACCATTTAAAGAGATACTGTTTTCTTTCTTTTACAGATGAGGAAATTAGCTAATTCGGAGCTCAAAGGCTATTTTTAAGCAAAACGCATTTGAGAATAAAGATAAACTTCAGTTAATAGCAGCCAAATAATTACACTTAAATATTGAAATAATATTTCACATATGGATATGAATTTCTCTTAAAAATTAAAAATATAGCTAAAATTCTATGCACATTAATTTTGTCTATCACTCAAAAATTCATTAAAAATTTCAAAATTAAGCAGTGTGGAATACATTTTTGTGAAAATATTTTTCTCACTATTTACATCCACAAAAAAACCAGAAAAATAGCATAAAATAACAGCTACAGTATTTCAACTAGAGCTTCCCCAAATTTCAGCACTCTTGTTATTTTTCTCTATATTTAGGCAAATTAAGGCAAATAAATCTATCCAATTCTTTTCAATGATTAATTTTAAAGATTAAAAATTATTTCCTGCCATGAGCAGTGGAGAAGGGTTCCTTTCTCTCTGCAGCTCCACAAGCATTTGTGGTTGGTTGATTGTTAGCAGCTGTTCTTTGTGGAGTGAGATGAAATCTCAGTGTTGTTTTCATCTCATCTCTTCAATGACCAGCGATGTCGAGCATTTCTTCGTAGGTTTCTTAGCAGCTTTTACTTCTTCATCTGAAAAATGTTTGTGCATTTCATATGTCCAGTAATGAATTGGATCTTTAAATTGGGGAGAGGGGTTAGTTTGTTTTATACTCTAGATAGTAGCCCTTTATCTGAGAAACAGCTGGTGAGAATTTTTTCCCACAGGTTTTTTTTTTTTTCACTGTGCTAGTGATTTCTCAGGCTGTGAAGAAGCTCTTTAATAAGATGAGATCCTAGTTTTTGATTCCTTCTGCTAGATCTCATACTGCTGAGGTTTTGTTCATAAAGTCTTTCCCTATGCCAATGTCTCCAAGAGTTCTTTCTACCTAACCTGTTTTCCAGAAGGTTTAGAGTTTCTCTTTTAATATTCAGATACGTAATCCACTCTGACTATAGTTTAGCGCATTGTAAAAGATGTAGACCTAGCTTTAGTCTTTTACAATTTGAAAACCAGTTTTTCCAGTACCATTTGTTAACAAGGCTGTCTTTCCTCCATGGAGGGTGTTTGGGTCTTTGTTGAAGAGGAGGGGGCTTAGTGTATCTGGAGCTGCTTACGGATCTTCTAGTCTCTTCCATTGATCCTCAGGTCTGCTTCTTTGCCAGAACCATACTGTTCACATCACAGTGGCTTTGTAGAATAGTTTCAACTTGGAGACTGTGATACCCCCTGCCATGTCCTTGCTGTCTGAATTGCTTTTGCTATTCTAGGCCTATTCTGGTTCCAGATGAACTGAAATGTCTAGGAATCAAGCTAACAAAGGGAGTGAAAGACCACCACTTTGAAAACTATATCACACTAAAAAAAAGGATTGAAAAGGATATCAGAAAAGAAACACGTTACAATGACATATGTGTACCCATGTTTATAGCAGCTCAGTTTCCAACAGTTAAATGTTTGAAATAGCCCAAATGTGTATCAACAGGAGACTGGATAAAGAAAATATTTGTTTTCTTTTATGAAATGGAGTATTACTCAGCCATAAAGCATGATAAATTTCAGTGATTTATATTCAAATAGATGTACCTTAAGACATACTCATAATTAAAATAAAGAGAACACAGAGGGATAAATGCATATCATTTCTCTGGTATGAAAAATTGAAGGTATAAACCAGGTGTGGTGGCTCACGCCTGTAATCCCAGCACTTAGGAGGCATAGGCAGGAGGATTGCTGAGTTTGAGTGTTGCCTGAACTACAAATTAAAACCCTGTCTCAAAGGATACAAAATAAAAAATAAATTGAAGGTTTAATGGATCTTAAATGTGTGATAGGTATTGTGAGACAAGGAGGAAATGCTCAAAAGGAAAAGGAACAAGGGGACAAGGGTAAATAAAGAAGGGAAAGAAAAAATAGTGGTTAAAAAAAGGAAACAAAGTCGTATATAGGGGGTGGTAGTTGAAGAGAGGGCAGGGTATGGGGAAAAATGAGAATGAAGATGTGTCATGTACAGGTACAAATTCTCAATGTTGATTATGATCATAATGTATGTATAAAATGGGCCAATAAAATAAATAAAAAAGAGAGGTAACTGCACCAAGGAAAAGAGGAGTCTCCACCAGAAAGCAGAGGATGAGCTCAGGAAGGGTACCAGCACCCCCAAAGGAAGTAGAGCAAATCATGGATGCCCTCTTTCTGAACTCCCTGGCTACGCCTCTCTAGTTTCCTTATTGATATGTGATGTAACTACATATGTAAACTTTTTAGATAATGCTAATTTTCATTTTATTTGAAATTTATAGTTTCAAACTATTTGACCAAGAGGATTGTATTTATTTGTTTGCTTCTGGCTCATTGTTTCTTCCTTTTTTGAACCATATAAAGTATGAGTGAGCATAGAGTGTCCAAAATCAAAAATGTATGCACACTTCATGAAAATAAAAGCTTGTATAAATATGTTAATACTAAATTCATTGAGACATCGTAAGATTAAGATAGGTCACCTTTTGCCTCTACAATTACAAGAGCTCAAAGTGGCGACTGTCAGCTTCCGGGCTTTTATTAGTCTAGTGAGCTGCCGCGTGGGTAGTGAGCACTGCACACACTTTCTTGGTTCTTTCTCTCAGGGCTGGGAGTGCAGTGGGTTTTCTGCAATAGGCTACATGCTCAAAGGGCACCTCTACATGGGTAACATCATCTCTTAAGAAAATATCATACTATTTTTCATTTCCTGAAGTGTGCATAAATATTTTTGGTGGATTCTGTGTGTATAATGCTGACAGTGTATAATGATCACATCAGGTTAATCTTTTTGTTGCTTGAAACTTTTTGATTACTAACTCTATTTCCACAGTCAGAAAAGATGCAGGTACCTTTTATATAACATTATAAAGTATTGATGGCTTACATAAAAACTATTTCCACATTTCATATAAACAATGGTATTCATATCACATTTCCCATATGTCTAATATTAAGGGAGCATATTGAGAGAATGTATTTGACAAAGGATGTAATTATAAGACACAATGAGGCTCAGATTTGCATTTTAATATCGCATTATTTTATTTGTTACAATGAATTAATGCACCAGTGTATGCTTCCTGGAATCATAACAATACAAAACTGGTTGAAAACTATCTTGCCATTTTGCTTTTAATTTAATGTGCCTGAAAAACATAGACTGTTCTGCTGCCTGTAGTTGCCTTAGTATTTATAGGCAGGGTTTTGCTTTTGTTTTTGGTTTTTGTTTTTGATTTTTTAACCTCAGAATTTTCCTCCAGTCTTAGTTTACTGCTTAGCTGTTGACAACCTGGGTGTCTTTATCCATTTGAGTTCAGTTTCCTCATCTGTAAAATATGAATACAATAGTAATACATTGTGACAAAATGTTATAAAATTAAATGCATATAAATTTTAGATTAGTCTAGCAAAAAAATTATTGATCTTTTTGTTTTGATTTCAAAAAAGTGGGGAAGAAAATCTTCCTAGTTCATGATACCTATAATACATTCTGGATTTCATTTATATCTTCAGTTTCTCACCCTAGAGAAATACTACAGGATTTACGCATCTGTATTCTATTTATTTCACTTATGAATATGTTCTCAGTGTGCACCTATTGAGGTCTAAATGTCCCTAATTCATCATTCTTTATGGCTGAGCAAAAGAAAAAAATGATGATTAAAAAGGAAAAAAAATGGAAACAAAGCTTATTTGTATAGGCAGAGTAGAGGACTGAAGGGAGTGGAGGGGAATGGGAAAAAAATCCATCTTACTCCACAAAGAATGGCTGCTACCTAGAAATTAACCAGAAATAAATGCTTATGAGGCTGTAGGGAGAAAGAAACCCTTCTCCACTGTTGGTGGGAAGGTAGTGGACTCATGCACTACTATGAAGATCAGTGTGGACATTTCTCAAGAAAGTTGGATTAGAAGTTCTATTTGACCCTGCTATTCCCCTGCTAGGTACGTACATGAAAGAAATGATTCATATCGTAGTGACATTTGTGCACCCATGTTCATAGCAGCTCACCTTATGATTGGTAAACCTTGGAAACAACCCAAATGTCCATCAACTGGAGACTGAATAAAGAAGATGTGTTTTTTCTATAAATGGACGATTATTCTGCCATGAAGATTGATAATTTTAGTCACTTATACTCACATATCTTCAGGACATGGTCATAAGTGAAATAAATAGGTCACAGATGTGTAAATATCTTATCTTTTCTCTAGTATAAGGAACTAAAGATGTAAACAAGTTCTACAATATATGATAGATATTGTGAAATTGAAAATATTCTAAGGGAAATGGGGTGTAGGGGTAAGAGCAACGGGAAGGAAAAATGTGATGACAATAAAAAAAGAGGAAATGAAGTTTATGTATATAGAGGTGGGAGATTGTAGGTTGAATAGGGGAATGGGAAAAATGAAAATTAAATTGTGTCATATACTGGTAAAAATTCTCAATATTGAGTGTGATCATGATGTGTACATATAGTGTACCAAAAAAGATTCAAATAAAAACGTCAAGATACAGCATGTCCAAATGCAGGTTCTCAATGATGAATGTGATCTTAATGTATACCTAAAATGTATCAATAAACTCAATCTATTAATAAAAGTGGAGAAGAAAAGCTAAGATGGAGGATGAGGCAGAGATCCTGCTGAATTTGAATGTAGAGGTCCAGTGGATGCTGGTACCAACTTTTTTGTGGTGTATAGAATCAGAGCTCTTAAAGGCATTTGTACTTCCTGCTAGGATATAGGGCATTCAGAACGAACTTCCAGGGAAATCCAAGAGTCTCTTACGCATATGGAAATCCCCACATAATAATGTGAATAATTATTCAAATTTATTTCACTATTGAGATCCAATCTCTCTTGTGAGCTTTGTTTCTACCCTTTCACAGCTGAAGTGTTTTATGTGTATCTTCTCTAGGCTTTAAAAATGAGCTGATTTGACTAATTTAATGGTGCTAAAACATAGTAAGGGGGTTAATTGATTTGGGGGTGTTTGGGTTTTATTTTTGAATAGAGTATAAGGAAAATAAGAAGCCCAAGCAAAACCACTTGATTAGCATGGGGCAATTTTAAGCACTAACTATATTACCTTATAAACCTTTTAGGGCTTTGTTAGTGTTTGAAGTCGCTAAACCCAGTTGTGCAGTAATGGGCCTTAATTGTATGCCTAAAATTGTAATTTGTAGTCAGTGATTGACTGAAAACATGTCTGCATTTTGATCATTTACTAGATGAGATTTGGCTGTTTACTTGTTATATTTCATATTGGTTCGATTTTAAAATTCACTCTCCAAATTTCTGCATCTTCTTATATAAATTGTTCTAAGAATTTTATAAGAAGTGATCTAAATTAGTTGACCCTTAAAATAGACTTGGATGGAAAATGTATAAAAGCAAAAGCACTTGTTCAGTGTATATGTTAAAAATTCATTAAATCATTTTAATTAAATTTTGTACTAAATCTTAATGTTTTAAGTCTTTAGCATGGATAAAGACATTGATGGGACATAACGGCCAAATATGCTGTGTCTGATTTGTCAGACACTTTTTTAAATGAGTATAGATTTTCTGCATATGACAATTACATGTATGTAGGGAGTTAACACGTGCACAACTTATTTTAATTGTTTTTATCTCTCTTTTATTTTTTCTCCTCAGTTGAAGTTCTTTTAAGCTCCTGAAGTTCTAAGTATAAACATTTGGGCTTTAATTGTGAGGAAAGTGGGAAGTTATTGAATGAGATTAAGATAACTAAATAAACTATTTTAGAGAGACAATGATTGGGAGAGCCTACTTTGAGGGAAGGGAATAGTGTGTACAGCAGGAGAAGATATGAGAGTGTTTCACAAATCAGAAAAGGAGAAACTAGTGTCAGGGAATGTGGCTCCGGAGCTCACACTTAGCTGACACTTGAAGGGCTTTCCTTGAGACTCTCGACCTTTCTCTGATCAGGTTGCACATGATGTGGGGAAGACGTCCTGCGCTCTGGTCATGACCTCACTGGACACGGAGGTCTGTTTCTACCACTGACGGTGCCTGTCCTTCAGTCCTCCTCTATGTGGTTGCAGCTGACCTCAATCTCGAGCTATTCTGCAACTCATCTGATGAGGTTGTGCAACGATCCCATGAGCAGGCCTGCTCCCAGATAGGCGGCCTTATCCATAGAGCAAACCCACTATCCCAGTCGAGTATTTACATTCATGGGTGTAGGAGACTGGGCTTCAAGGAACAGAAAATGTAAGTTAGGGGTCTGGGCCCCTAACTACCTGCTGCTGATTGTTAGGTTTTCCGTGTACATGAAACTTTGCTTCATCTTTTCCGCGCTCACTTTCTACTTCAATGTAACCTTGGCTGTGCAGCAAAATGCCTCAAGCTCAGCGCTGTGGATGCTTCCTGAGGTTTAAGATTCTGCCTCGTGTGGCTATGTGCTCAGTGTAGAGGTTTATCTGCCTCCCGGGCATCTACTCACTCTGTCCTTCCCACCCCTTCCTATTCTACTTCACGGTGGCAGACCGTGTGTCTGGCCTGTACACCTGGCCTTGGGTGCAAATCAGTATTGACTGGGAGCCACTTGCCCAAGCATCTTTCTCCGGGTAGAGACAACCTTCCTTCAGCACGCAGGAGCTGGGTAAGACGGCAAGCAGTCTTTGGTCGTGTCTGTATCTGTCTTTACCAAGGACTGTTACCACTCAGTCTGCTATGACCATTGACCCTACCAGTCAATGGGGTGATGCTATCTGTTATAAACTGTCAGGTTCTGAGTATGGAATTCTTTTTTTTTTTTTTTTTTTTTTTTTTTTTT
>PVIC010051627.1:0-12205 GCA_004025085.1 Thryonomys swinderianus
TTTTGCTTTTTGGAGACAGGGTCTTGCTTTGTAGTTCAGGCTGGCCCTGAGCTCACTATGGTGCCCAGGCAAGCTGCCGCGAACTCAGCAATCCTCCCGTCTCTGCCTCCCGAGTGCTGGGATTACAGGCGTGAGCCACCACACCCAGCATTATATGTGGTAACCGGGGATCGAACTCAGGTCCTTACGCTTGCGAGGCCGGCGCCGGAACCACTGAGCTAACCCTCCGGCCCTGGAAAATATTTTTTAACTTTCATGAACATAATAGCAAGGAAGTACCAATATTTATTATGCCCAAAAAACTGATGGTAGACAGCCACCATACAAATATATTTGAATATGTCTTTAAATATAAGGAGCACAGTGAGCATTTATATTTGATTAATAATAACAGAAGCATAATTGTATGTGTATATTGTTATGAGCATGTAGGACCCAATTTAATCCTTACAACCTTGTATAGTAGTTATTTTTTGCTAGATGAGGAAATAGGCTCAAACAAATGAACTGATTTGCTCAGTTTGATAGCTGAGTGCCATAATCCAGTTGTGAGCCACAGTCTAGTCTCCTAACTACTAAACTATGTTTTTTTTATTCTTTGTTACATGTGATTTCTTTAATCTGTATGTGTTAGAAACTTTCTGTGAAGGAAAAAGAATTCTCCATTCAGTGAAACCAGTGGTCATTATTTTGTTGTTTTACATGAATATTGTCAGTCATGTGTCACATTGAAAACAGTGTTTTCAGTACAAAGCTGAAATACCATATATTTCTACTTTCAGTGAGTTAACATTAGGAGAAAAACAAGTATATAAATGAAATGCAAGCCAAAGGCAAGTCCATTTTGATATGGCTGAGAAAAAAAAATATGTAATTCAAGAAATAATGAAAAGCTTTATTTAAAAGATTAATAGATAGGGCCGGAGGGTTAGCTCAGTGGTTCTGGCACCTGCTTCACAAGCTCAAGGTCCTGAGTTCAATCCCCATTAACCACATACAGTGCTGGGTGTGGTGAATCACGCCCACCAGCAATCAGTACCACATACCACAGTGCTGGGTGTGGTGGCTCACGCCTGTCATCCCAGCCCTCGGGAGGCAGAGGCAGGAGGATTGCTGAGTTGGAAGCTTGCCTGGGCTACATAGTGAGCTCAGGGCCAGCCTGAACTTCAAAGCGAGACTCTGTCTCAAAAAAAAAAAAAAAAAGATTAATAGATATCTTAGAAATATCCTTGTAAAGGTAATATAAAGTGGGAAGAGAGTATTCTAAGCATAATGAACAGCATGAGACAAGCATAAAAGTTGAAGATAGTGTATCTTCACAGAATAGTCTAATTTGACTTACTGTGTCAATAAACTGGAGGTTTTCGTGGAAAGTTCTGAATATTGCAATAAAGAACCTGTACAAAATTAAGCAAGGAATAGCTATTACAGGATTTTTAATTAGTGGAGGGTAAATGATATTTATGCTGTGTTCTGGGAATATTAACCTAGAAACAGCAGGGAGAAATCAAAATCAGAAATCTGTTTCAGTATTCCATTTAAGATGGAAAATTAGCCCAATATCCCTTCACTCAGTATACATGTAGTTAGCATATGCTGTGTTGGGCATTATTTTCAGCATTACGCATGTAACAGTGAACAACATAGATATGGCCCTGCCTGAACAAATAACTAACTGGACAAAAGTGCAGTCGTTTGAAAGAATAGGACAAAGACCCCAGGCTACTTGAGTTTAATTCCATGATTTCTGTCATAGATATGCTTTTAGGAAACTAAGTTTTAGGGTACTCTGATTATAACAGAAAAGACAAGCATAGAAAAGTCGTAACCGTGGGTTTTAAAACACCACAGAGCTAAGGGCCTAGGCTGAGATTCCCTGATAGCATAACAAAGGCCCACTTGAGATAAACATGAGGAAGAGAAAGTTACTATGAAGAAACATTTGTATCTCTTGAATCCCATGAGTATGGGATTCTGTGGTGCTACCTCAAAAGGGACTGAAAAACCACTGAAAGGCAAAAAACGTTCATTTCTTCTGTCTTCTCTCCTTTTTTAGTTCTGCATGTTCCAGCACTTGTACCCTACCCAGCTTTCTGCCACTGTATTCACAAAGGCTTTTATGGATGCTTCCCCTTGATTTTGTTGTCATAGTACCAGTATCAGTCTGTGTTCTCTGGGCACAAGTCACTGAATACACCAGCTCCATTCAGCTTTACATGTTTTTTTTTTTTTTTTTTTTTTTTTTTTTTGAGACAGGGTCTCACTTTGTAGTTCAGGCTGGCCCCGAGCTCACTATGTAGCCCAGGCAAGCCTGGAACTCAGCAATCCTCCTGCCTCTGCCTCCCGAGTGCTGGGATGACAGGCCTGAGCCACCACGCCTGGCACTGTGTTATGTGGTATTGATGGCTGGTGGGCTTGAATCTCCACGCCCAGCATTGTACGTGGTTACCGGGATCGAACTCAGGGCCTTGTGCTTGCGAGGCAGGTGCTGGAACCTCTGAGCTAAATCTCCGGCCCTAGCTTTACATGTTTTTGAAAACAAGGATCTGTGAACACTGAAGATCCCAATTCTGAATTCTCAAGGGAATCTGGATTGCTGTAGCTCAGGGGCAGTCACAGGTAGCATGGCTGTGTCTTTACAGTTCCAGAGTCCGTGACAGGAAGGGGAGTTTGTTGTTCTCACAGAATTAAGTTTAAGTTAGCATTTCAGAAATCCAACACCCCCTCCTAGTAGATGTGCATATGAGGTGTGATACGGTTGTGATTGTTTCTTCCCAGGAAAGTTGTAAGTAAAGCAACAGATAACCCCTTAGACTCAAGTGATATTTTGGCATCTAGCAAGTACCTGACATCTATCAGATACTTTACATTGTGTATTTAACTTTCAGATCGCTTTCTGGCCTTTTGGCGAAGATCGAGTGTAATTTAACTTTCAATTGAACATACCACAACCAGCTCAAGTTTAACATCAGCTGAACTAACTCATCATTCATCATTTGTCCTTCAGTCGTATCACTGCATACTCACCTCTCACTGCAAAACTTAGTATTGTGCTTATTTGCTTTCAACCCTGCTCAGTGAGAACAGGAAGGGAGACATGGATCTAATTTATTTAGGCATTTCCAGTGCCTAATACAGATGCTCAATACTGTTCACAGAGTAGTTGCTCAATAACTACTTTGCATGCTTGAGTTACTGTTAGTATTGCTGCCAGATTGGACCCATGGGTTAAAGAAGATGAGATGTGAAGACCATTTTGCAGAAATAGAACAGCTGAGTGACAGAAGTAGTGCTGTCTGGAAGAGCTAATTGGAAGGAGTCAGAAGCAGGAGTGAAGGTGGTGGATCGAGGATTGACTATATTCAGGTCTTAGGTGCTTGATTGTTTGGGGATGTTCATGTTTAACCATTTCAGCATGAAGTTTTGTTGTGTGTGGTGATGTGGCCTGAAAAAGGAGCCTCCACTCGGTAGTACTCCACTGCCGAGCTGCACACGTCTGCAGCCCTTCAATATAAAGCCTTTTGTTTGAAAACAATTGCTTTTAATCTTTCAAAGGTCATTATATTGTATTTTTCACATTAATAACGAAAAGATTCATTATTTAGGGTATTTTGTAAATGTTATACTTAAGGTGTTCTTTTTTTTTGAAACAGGAACAAGAATGGTAAGTCCGGCGTCCTTAAGAAAGCTCCTGGAGTCTTGCAGAGATCTTTCTTTACTTGATGTGTCCTTCTGCTCACAGATTGATAACAGAGCTGTGCTCGAACTGAACGCTAGTTTTCCAAAAGTGTTTATAAAAAAGAGCTTTACTCAATGACTTCATGTATGTTCCATAATTAAAGTCAATGTGGTTTTGTAGATTTCATTTGGAGTTTGGTTTCTTTGATTAGCTTTTATAATGATTCAAATGGAAACATTTGTAGATTTTAAAGGAAAAATTTGAAATTTCCCATTGAACTAAGTAAAATGTAAAGAAATGTTCTCACAGAATATTGGAAGTATTTTTTAAAAATAAGTAAGTGATGATATTTTTATCATATGTTAATCTGTGGCATGCTTTAATCAATAGTTATATGTTAATAAAAGTAATATGGAAGCACTTTAACTTATTTTTAAATGGACAGTGAACAATAAAATATATTTATGCAAAGAAAAGTTGATTTTTAAACTTAAATTGTTTTTTTTGAGACAGGGTCTCACTTTGTAGTTCAGGCTGGTCCTGAGCTCACTATGTAGCCCAAACAAGTCTCAAACTCAGCAGTCCTTCTGCCTCTGCCTCCCTAGTGCTGGAATGACAGGCATGAGCCACCACGCCTGGCACTGTGGTGTGTGGTACTGATTGGTGGTGGGCGTGAGTCACATTCCTGATCTTGTTTTATGTTGCTACTGGGAATTGAACTCAGGACCTTGTACTTGCTAGGTAGGCACCAGAGCCACCAACCTTATCTCCAGCCCTTAAGTTGATTTTTAACACTTAATACCTTATTAAGGCTTCTGATCTGCTAAATATTTTCTTTGATATAAAAATTATTACAACTGGTTGGGGAAATGGATTTTTTTCACTTCTGCTAGACTTATCTGATTTACTACTACATTGGCCTAGTACAAAAATATAAACACAATGAAAAATAAGAAATAAATCCACTAATTAAGTAGCTTTCTAAGTGCTAAGTAGATGCTTTAAGTTTGTCAGAGGGAAAGGTTCAAGGTTTCTGTATTATATGTGAATTTTGTTTACATACAGAATATCATGTATGTGGATTTCATTTGTGTTTATATATGTATATGTGTATGTGGTTTGCTTGTGCCCAATACTTAAAATAACCAAAATGTAGCCATAAGTCATGGGTGGTAAGAGAAAAATGTAAAACATTGCTTTCTTAGGGAATTGATTTGATTCTGCCATGAAGAAGATGGGTCAGACAAGGTCATACAGATTTGTAATCCTAGCTGCTCAGGAGGCGGAGTTGGGAGGACCCCTACTTTTGGCCAGAGACAACTTGGTGAGACCTTGTCTCAAAAAATGAATGAAGATAAAGTAAAAAGAACTGGCTGTATAGTTCAAAAAATAAATGAAGATAAAGTAAAAAGAACGGGGTGTAGAGCTCTTGCCTATCTAAAGTTCAGTCCCCAACACCAGAAAAAAAAGAAAATATTTTGAATAGGAAGCTAGTATTAACTATAATGTATCAAAGTTTATATTTCTATTATTACAAATTTCACATGTAGTATACTGACACTGTAGAGCTGTGCTAATGTCCTAGTTAGACTCAACTGAGAGCACAGTCTCTCGGTTTACACCAGCCCCATTTCAGTTTTCCAGCAGTCACGTGAGGCTGGCTAGTCGTTGTGAAGCACATCAATGTAGAATA
The DNA here is from genome assembly GCA_004025085.1 of Thryonomys swinderianus. NCBI lineage: Eukaryota > Metazoa > Chordata > Mammalia > Rodentia > Thryonomyidae > Thryonomys > Thryonomys swinderianus. The sequence continues at coordinate 5,373 of PVIC010051627.1, forward strand.
TTTCCATTGTTGCAGGAAACGTGCTTGGATAGCAGTGCTGGCAGACTTCTTGCATTATTGTTTAAGAAAAAACCTAGCAGTTAATGTATATTAGCACTGTTTGAGGGTACCCTGAGTAACACACATACAAATGCACTTTTTCTCCAAAAGTTAAGCTAGGAAATTTATACATGTAGTAAATGGTAAGCACTCAACTACCTATTTATTGAGTGAAAAAAGAATATATTATTCATATAGATAATTAAGTTGTCATATTTTGTAAAGTGCTGTGAAGTATTGCTGGTAATAATGTGTTTCTATATAGAATATAAAGACTGTAATGTGAATTTTGAAATAGGAAGAGTGAATCTAGCCTCCGAGTGAAAAACGCTACCTGTGAGGACTGCATTCCTGGTCTCATCCGCAGCGAGCGACGGCAGAAGGAGCACGTGGCAGCGGGGCCGTTTGTCCTCCATTTTCACGTGCTGGGACTGTCTCCTCACCGTGCATGTTTGTCAACATTTCAGATATTTTATGCACTGAGAGATGATGTGTGATTTGATTAGCAACTGTATGAAGTCTACTTTTTTAAAACTAGCAGCTCCCAATTAGGAGAATAATTACTTCATTCCGGGTACTGTTCTGTGTTTTACATTTACTAACTCATCTAATTTTCATACTAAGTGTCAAAAAGTGGATTACATTACCCACTCCTCGTTACCGAGGAAGAAACTAGTGTAAAAAAAAAAAGATGAAGGAATTTGCTCCTGAGCATAAAGCTGTTAGAGTTGGAACCATGTCTGCAAACTGAGTCCCTCTGGCTTTGAAAGAAGTGTGTCCAGCCTCTGCTCTCAGGGCCCACAGTGGCTTCTGGTTCAAGAGGATGCAGTGCTTCTTTTCTGTAAAGGGTCAGGTATAAATACGAGTCTTTGTGGGCTAAGAGAAAAATTGAGGTAACTTCGTAGCTACTAAATACAGAATAAATTTTCACAAATTTTGATTGACAGAATTCAAAACATAATAGATAACTTTTGGAATATAGCTCACTGATGAGAAGAATTAAATACTTTGGATAACATTTCACTGAATTGGACTTCAATTAGTGTTTCCTGTCATCTGAATAAACTACCAGGGCTTAAGACGTAGCTTAATGATAGAGTGCTTCCCTAGCATATGTAAGAACCCAAGTCCGTTCCTCAGTACTACCCAAAAATTATTACAAGCGTTTGTCTGTTAATGCTGATCTGAAACAAGACATATTTCATCTTTGAAAATACCTTTCCTTGCTGGTGTGGTGGTAGATGCCTGTTATCCCAGCACTTGGGGAGGCTGAGACAGGATAGAAGATTTATGAGTTCAAATGTACCTTGGCCAGTTGAGAGAGTCAGCAGTATTCTCAAAATGAAACCTAAAAAGATAGGGATATAGCTCAAGGTGACGATCTTGAATAACCCCCCACCCCAAGTCTCCTTTCTTATATGCAGATACTGCCAGATACTGTAACCCTGAGACTATAACCTGTGGAAGGGAGGTATCGGTAGGAGTCTGTTACGTTCTCTCTTGGTATTTTCTTTGTAGCGTGTTATTACGTTGTAACGACTTCGAGCAGAAGGTTGTGTGGAAGCGCTTCATGTGCATGGTTCAGGGAATTTTGAAGAATGGGCTTTGGCTTGTGCTGGCCTCAAGCACCCCGACTTCTCCCGCCAAGGCTTCTGGGATGGTTTCGACTACAAACTTGATGAGTGACGATCTGGCTCCTTTGCAGTACTTTTGGATGCCTTAGAAAGTATGTAAAGTGCCTTGATGTCACTTGTGCTTTGAGCAATGTTAATTTTTATCAAAATGTATGTCTCACATGTGAATTCTGGTTTTGCCTTTACTTTTGGTTTAAATGCATTACAAAGCATTCGAGCCTGTGGCAAAGACCAAATTCCAAAACCATTCAGTACCAGATTGAATCCTACATTCATTCTTATGGAGATAAAGGAATTTCTTCATGTGTAGAATAAAATACCAGGCCTGCACGCCAAAAATCATAAACTGCTGGCACAAAGCCAAGCAACTCTTCTCTGGGAGACAAATCGGGGTGTTCTGTCTCTGCATCTGAGGGGAGGTGAAGGGATGGTGCTCAGCGGGGTCTGAGAAAGGTTCCAAAGCTGGATGACGGAAACCTGTGGAATAAGTTGCAGGTTCCCAACTCCTGTCACAGAAGAAGGATTTTTCAGGACATATCAGTAAGAGGCGGAAAGATGTAATAGAAAGAAATGTAAACGTTTGCAGTCAGAGCAGTAGAGTGCATGGTCTTGAGAGGGACATGCCACAGTCTGGAGCTGGGCATATTTTTGTGGTTTTGATGGTAGAGATACAGGATTCTGTAAGAAGTTACTTCTTGCTGTTAATTTACAGGAAAAGAGTGGGCCACTCACAGAAAGATAGGCCAAAGGCATGAATTTCACCAGTTTTTTTTTTTTTTAGGTGGGTGATCTAAGATGTTTGGACTAAAAATATTCTTTGAACTTTCAATTTTTTCTTTTACCTTAATATAAGATTTCTTCCTAAGATGTAGTTTATCTAGGAAGGTATCTTTAAGAACTTTTGAATGTAATTGCCCTAGAAAAAGAGAAGCATAAAAAAACTCAGGAAATACTGATAACCCTGAGTAGCTGTATCCTGGAGTTGCAGTCTTAAAAGTATAGTTGTTTTAGTTATGATTTTCTATGTGTCTTTTTAGTATATGTGCTGCCGAAGTGAGCCCTCCATGTGTCTTTTTATTTCTTCTTTCCTACTGATCACAGAAATTGTTCATGATTAAGTTTTCAAAAAAGTAGTTCACCAGGCATGGTGGCTCACGCCTGTTATCCCAGCACTCGGGAGGCAGAGGCAGGAGGATTACCACAAGTTCAAGGCCGGCCTGGGCTGCACAGTGATTTCCCAGACACATACAGGTTGAACAGCATTGCAAGACCATCTCTCTCCAAGAATGAAAATAAATTTAAAATAAATTATTTATATTTTTGGTATCTCATATAAGAGAAATCATGCAATATTGAACTTGCTGTGTCTGATTTATTTCACTTAGCCTTGTGGTTTCAAGGTATCACTATTTTCCTATAATGACTCATTTATCATTTTTAATGACTGAAAATATCATACATAGTTACCATTTCTTTTATCCATTCATCTGTTCTAACATTTAAAGCTGTTATGAGTCTGGCTGCTGTAAATTTGGGTAGGCAAGTGTCACTGTAATGTCGTGTCTTTAACTCAGATACCTAAAAGAGGAAAATCTGTATCAAATGGAATTTCTATTTTAAATTCTTGGAGAACTCTCCATAGTAGTTGAACTAGTTTATATCCCAAGTAACAATGTAGAAGAGTTCCTTTTCTTCCATAGCCTCACCAGCATTCCTTTTTTTTTAATTTTTTGAGACAGGGTCTACAAAGTTCGGGCTGGCCATGAGCTCACTGTGTAGCCCAGACAATGCTCAAACTCACAGCAGTCCTCCTGCCTCTGCCTCTGCCTCTGCCTCTGCCTCCTGAATGCTGGCATTTCAGGCATGAGCCCCCATGCCAGGCATTGTGGTATGTGGTACTGAGGATTAAACTTGGGATCTTGGGCTAGCCAGACAGATGCCAGAACCACTGAACTAAATCTGCAGCCCCAGCATTTGTTCTTTTGAGTTCCATTCTTTCTGGAGTAGTAGCATATCTTAGTTTTGATTTGATTTACATTTCTCTAATGGTCAAAGATGCTGAACCTTTTTTCATGTAGTTATTGGTCATATGTACTACTTCTGATAAGGCTCCATTCATTTGTTCATTTTTAAATTGGGCCTTTTATTTTTTATTTTTAGGGATCATCCCCCCTTTGTCTTAGCATTTTTTTTTTTTTTGAGACAGGGTCTCACTTTGTAGTTTAGGCTGGCCCTGAGCGCACTATGTAGCCCAGGAAAGCTTCGAACTCAGCAATCCTCCTGCCTCTGCCTCCCGAGGGCTAGGATTACAATTAGTAAGCCACCACGCCCAGCACTGTGGTATGTGGTACTGATGGCTGGTGGGCGTGAGTCACCACGTCCAGCATTGTATGTGGTTACCGGGATTGAACTCAAGACCTTGTGCTTGCGAGGCAGGCACCAGAACCCCTGAGCCAAATCTCCGACCCTGTCTTAGCTTTTTATGTATTCTAGATATTAGTCCTGTATTTGAGTAGCTGGCAGTGTTTTTTTCCTATTCTGTTTGTTGTCCCTCCACTGTATTGGTTGTTTCCTTTCTGTACAGAAGCTTTTTGATTTGATTTCATCCCATTTGTTGATCCTTGTTATTTCTTGTGGAACTGCTATTTCATTCAGAAAATTGTCTATGCCTTTAAGTCTTTAAGCATTTTTTGATTTTATCTTCTGGCAGTTTGAGTGTTTCTGTTTTAATATATTTAATACTAAATTTATTTTTTATTCACTTTAGTTTCATTTTGGGTATACATTATGATCATATTCATCATTGAAAATCTATACCTATACATGATATATCTTAGTTCATGTTTTTTTTCCCATTCCCTTGCCTTCCCTATTTATAAAAGCTTTGTTTTCTTTTTTCTTTCTTTTCTCGTATTTTTTCCTTTCCCCCAACTCCTTACTTCCCTTTCCCCTCAGAAAAACTTTGCTCCCCAATTTGAAACTATATTACAAAGCTATTTTGATAAAAACAGCATGGTACTGGCAAACTAACGCTAGGACCAATGGAACTCATTAGAAGATGCAGAAATAACTCCAAATGTACTAAACCACCTCATCTTTAAGGGACCCCAACACCCTCAATGGAGGAAAGACTGCTTAATACATGGTGCTGGGAGAAGTGGGTTTTAACCTGCTAAAGATTAAAAGTACTCCAATATCTGTCACCATGGATTAAACTAAATTAAAAATGGATTAAAACAGAAGAACTAAATTTATTTTAACTTTTAGATCTTTGAACCCTTCTGATTTTATTTTAGTACAGGAGACAGATATGAGTTTAGATTCATGGATCTAAACTTTGTACATGGGTAACCAATTTTCCCAGGACCATGTGTGAAGACATTTATCTTCCCATATATCTTGAGTGTATGGACCTTTATAATACAGCTTCATAATACGACTTGAGATTCAGGATTGTGATGCCTCCAAATTTACTCCTAACTGCTCAGGATTGCTTTCACTATTCTGGGTCTCTTCTGCTTTCATAAAAGTTTTAGTATTCTTTTCTCTATTTTTGTGAGGAATGCTTTTGTTGATTTGTGTTGCGTCTATGTATCAGTTTTGATAATATGGACATTTTGACAATATTTGCTTGTACCTTTCTAATAATAGAGAATGTCTTTCCATTTTCTGTTTTTTTTTTAATCTCCTTTTCCAGAGTATTACAGTTTTCACACAGAGATCTCTTACTTCCATGGTGAAGTTAATCTTAGTATTTAATATTTGGAAGCTGTTATGAATGGAGTTCTAGTTATAAGTTCTTTGTTGGTCCTATCAGTGTTGGTGTACAGAATGCTGTATATTTTTACATGTTAATTTTCTGTCCTGCTACTTTGCTGAATTTGCTTGTTCTAAGGGTCTTTTGCTGGTTTTTTTCTGTTTTTTTATGCAAAGGATTATATCATCTGGGAAAAAGGGTTTATTCATTTCCTAGGTTCCTTTTAATTTTTACTCTTACTGTTCTGGCCGAAGCACAGTATAAACTGCTTGCAGTTTATTTGCAAGTAGAATTGTGGACAGAATTGCATCGATGACCTGAAGCACTCCTGCCCCTGTGCTACACGCGCAGCAGTGGTGCTAGCGGCCATCCCTTTGCTTGTTCCTGACTTTAGACTAAAAGCCTTCAGTTTTCCCCATCTAGTGTGATGTTGCCAATGGATTTCCCATAAGTGTCCTTCATCAGAGTGCAATAAGGTCCTTTGTCGGGGTTTTTGTCATGAAACGATGTAGGATTTTGTCAGAAGTTTTTTCTGTGTTTATTGAGATGATCATGTGATTTTTTGTCTATTTTTTTGTCTGTTTATTGACTTTGTTGTGCAGAACTATCCTCACATGATGCATTGTTTGCCAGCATCTTGTTGAAGATTTTTGTATCTGTGTGCATTAAGAAAACCAGCCCATAGGTTTTTTGTTGTTACAGTTGTTGTTAAGGTCTTGTTCAGTTTTGCTAGCAGGGTAATACTCGCTGTCAGAAATGAATTTCACAGAACTCCTTCCCTTTTTCATTGGAGAGTGTGAAGAGTATTGGTGTTAGCTCCTTCTTGAAGTTCTGATAGAATCCTGTGGCAAATCCATTGGGTCTTGAGCTCTTCTTTATTGGTGGCATTTTTATTACTGCCTCTATTTAATTCCCTTTTATTGGTCTCTTCAGAGTTTTATATGTTTTTCATTCAGTTTGGTAATTTCTGTGTTCTAGAAAATTGACCCTTTAGGTTCTTTAAGTTATTGGGCTATATTTGAAATTAGATACTTACAGTCCTATGGATTTTGACAGTGTCAGTTGTGATTTGCCTTTCTTCTTTCTTTTTTTTTTTTTTTTGAGACAGGGTCTTGCTTTGTAGTTCAGGCTGGCTCTGAGCTCACTATGTAGCCCAGGCGAGCCTTGAACTCAGCAATCCTCCTGCCTCTGCCTCCCAAGTGCTGGGATGACAGGCGTGAGCCATCACACCCGGCACTGTGGTATGTGGTATTGATGGCTGGTGGGCGTGAGTCTCCACGCCCAACATTGTATGTGGTTACCGGGGATCGAACTCAGGACCTTGTGCTTGCGAGGCAGGCGCTGGAACCGCTGAGCTAACCCTCCAGCCCTTGCCTTTCTTATTTCTAACTGTCCCCCCCCCC
>PVIC010051628.1:0-12426 GCA_004025085.1 Thryonomys swinderianus
ATGCAGGGGATAACTTTGATTCCTTTGCATCTATTTAAGCTTGTTCTATGGACTAGAATGTGATCTATTTTGGAGAATGATCCATGAGCAGCTGAGAAGAAGGTATATTCTCGCTTTGAAGGGTGAAAAATTCTGTAGGCATCTAATAAGTCTATTTGCTCCAAAGTTTGATTTAGCTCAAGTATTTCCTTATTGATCCCAATTAAAAAATCAAGTAAAATAATCATAATCAAGAAAAAATGGTAATATTATAAAAACTGAAATATAGATTAACAGAATAGAAATGAGAACACAAATAGAAATCCAGAAAGAATGTGTCTATGAACAGCCAATCTACAGCAGAAATACCCATACAATTTGATTGAGAAAGACTATGTTTAGTATTAATTTCAAATTAATAGGCTTTATTTTAGAGAACTATGAATTTTCAGCAAAAATTATGTAATTAATACAGAATTGTCACATGTGTTATTCCTTGACCTGGTATATAGCTCCTACTTCACAGACTTGTTAACCATTTGTATTAATGTGGTAGTTTAACTGAAATTGCTAAGCCAATATTCATGCATAATTATTGCTATACTATTCATTGTCACTCTCTCCATTGCATAGTTCTATAGGTTATTCATAATGTTATGTTTCCATCATTATTTTATCAAAATGAATGCTGGCCTAAAAATCTTATGTTCTTTACTTATTTATTCATTCCTTTTCTCTGTTGCTACCACTACTTTGTTTTGTATCTACAGAATTGTTTTCCAAAATGAGCCAGAGCTTTGCCTAGTATCAGCATTTGAATATAGCTTATAGATATCTTCTTATAAAGTTTAAATCAACCTATTTTATATATTTTGCTATTAGAAGCTTTTTTTTCAGTTTGAGGTAGTCTTTTTTTTTTTTTTTTTTACTAATTCTTTAGGACATACCATGTAGTGTTGAACTTAAAATTTTGTTTCTCAGGAAAACTTTCTTCTTTAAGCAGACCAGTTTCTTTGGATAAAATTTATTGATTGGCATATTATTGCATTTGAATACTATACACACATATGTATATATCTATCTATCTCTATTTTATATATCTCATAACCTGCTAAGCAGTCTATTGATATTCTTTTTTAATGTATTTTTAAAAACCTAACTGTTGGGCTGGAGATTTAGCTCAGTGGTTCCAGCTTCTGCCTTACAAATGCAAGGTCCTGAGTTCGATTCCCGGTAACCACATACAATGCTGGGCGTGGTGACTCACACCCACCAGTAATCAATACCACATACCACAGTGCCAGGCATGATGGCTCATGCTTGTAATCCCAGCACTCAGGAGGCAGAGACAGGAGGATTGCCGAGTTCCAGGCTTACCTGGGCTACATAGTGAGCTCAGGGCCAGCTTGAACTACAAAAGCGAGACCCTGTCTAAAAAACCAAAGAAACAAACAAAAAAAAACCTCACTATTTTTAGATTTTTTATTTTTTGGTAGTAATAGGGATAGAACCAGGGCCTCACACATACTGGACTCACTCTACCACTAACCTACATTTCTAGTCCTGTTTTTTAACTTTTGGTAAATTGATAGTTTGATTGTTATATGTCTTTGTAAGTTTTTTTTAGAGTTTAAATCAAGTGGAAGTTTTGTTTCCTAAATGTTGACATCTTTCACAAGATTTGGGATAGGTTTTATCCTTATCTTTTTGCATACTTCCTAGAATTTCTTTCTCTCTCTCCTTTCAGGAGATGCTATTATAAAAAACATTAGGCTTTTAGAGGTTATGCCATAATTTCCATTGACTTTCTTTATTCTTTTAATTTTTTTCCTTCTTATTTCTGACTGATAACTTTAAATGTTCTGCCTTTCCATTTATTTTTTCAGCTTGATCAAATTTGATTTTGAAGCTTTTTGTTGAGTTTTTGTTATTGTGTTCTTCATCTTTAGAACTTCTGATTTTCAAAATGTTTTAACTTCTTTTTAAAAACCCTCATTTTGTTTATATGTTATTTTCCAAATTTTATCTATCTTTGTATCCATATATTTTTGTAATTCACTCTTACGATTTGTATCCAGATGTTGTCCATAAGACTCTACATTCAGGTGCACAGGAACGTTTTGGAGCTAGATGGTTCTAGGCTGTGCAATGCTGGGATTAAGGGTGCCTTACATTAGGCCTTAGTGGCACCAATCAATAGGCTTACAACCTGGGTAGACTATAAAAGGAAAAGCAAAAAAGTGCTTGCTGCTGCACTGTCTCCTGATTGTTTTCCATTGACTGTTTCTCCTTTGTGATGTCCCTCTGCAGTGACACTCTACCTTGCAGTCACCTGTTATAGACTGTATGAGATTCTTTTATGAGAAAAGAGGATGATTCTAAATTTCTCTGTTAGACATCTGTTTCTTAATGATCCTTTATTGGAGCCTGATTATTTTCTTTTCAGTGTCATGGGGATATTCACACTGATCCAGGCATTTGAGAAGCTCCGCTGGCATCACTTCTGTCCTTTACAGAGTAAGACTGTCATTATTAAATTTAGACTGAGGCACTGGTTGGGAGAGCTGGCAATGTCGACATGTGGGGAGAATTTACTATCGTATTCCTTAAGCTTTCTGGGTTGCTTCCTTTGCTTTGAAGTCAGATGGGATCACAGGCTGGGTTTCCTTTCCTGGTGGGACTAGGTGTTCTGTTCATCACCAAGCAGACTTTCTTCTAATCAGAAAGGGACACAATTCTGGTTGTTAGTGCCACTTGAGTTTTGCAATTAAACATGGCTACATTTTGTATCCTGAGGTTATATGTAGTCACTGATCAGCAGTTATGACCAGCTGTTACAGCAAGTAGAAATATACAGTTCAGGCTTATTGCCTTGCCTGTGGTAATGTTTGGGCCTGAGAAGAAACACGCATTTGAAGAATGCAAGAAGAACCCTTGAGCTCTTCCAGAAAGATGATGTATGATAAAATATCTCTCCAGTAGGGGAATGGCAGGGTCAAATGGGACCTCTATTCTAGTTTTCTGAGGAATCTTCACAATGGTTGTACAAGTCTACAATCCTACCAACAGTGGAGAAGGGTTCCAATCCCCCACCCTTTACATACATGCTATTTCTTTTTCTTTCCAAATAATATTTATTCTTTCCTCTCATTACATCCCCCCACCACAGTCCCTTTAAATATTTCCTATTTTACAAAATCTGTCATACACTCTAAAACTCGTTTACATCTATAGATTCTCATACAAGAGAAACTATATGGCATTTACACATGTGTGATCTATTTATTTCACTTATTAGTGTGTTCTCACATAAACGAATGAAACTTGTCATTTTTTATGGGAGAGTAATACCCCATTTTATATAAAAATACCCCACATCTTCTTTATTCAGTCTCCAGTTGATGGCCATCTGTGTTGTTTCCAAGATTGAATTATCACACACTGAGCTGCTATGAACATGGGTGTACATATGACTTTACAATATAATTCTTTTAATTCCTTTAGATATGGGTAAAACTGAGAATTAACTTCTGTCATATACTGGTACAAATTCCCCAATGTTAAGTGTGATTGTGAACTGTATATAAAATGTACGAATAAAGAATTCAATTAAAAAAACTCACTCTACATGCAGGTTCTTGGGGTGGATTTTGAGGTTAAGACTAACCACTTTTTGATTATCCAAATGGCAAAATCTAGCCCTTTTAATTATTGAAATACTTAGCAGGTATTTCTGTCTCTAGCCTAGGTCGCGGAGTTGGCATGGCATACAGCCGCAGAGTTGGGGTGGAGGTTGGGCATCTTTAATCACAAGAGAGATTGAACTTTCGACCGTGCTTCTGAGAATGACCAGCTGGGTTTTACAAGTTAACTCTGATCCGGCCAGTTAATACAGAAGTGGTGCAAAGGTCCACACTAAAGGCCCTGTGAGCAATGACTTCTTTCTAGCTGTGCCTTTGTCTCTGTGTTCCTTATAAGGTAAGAGTAGAGGGAGCTTCTAGAAATGCTATTTAGGAATGTTAGGGAAGTTAGACATTCACTGCCAGTTCTCTTTTCCTACTATAGAAATTGTTGGTTCAGTGAACTTTTTTTTACAGTGTTGTGCTAATCTGAGAAGAAAAAAGGTACATAAAGTGAGACTATTCCTTGCCCACTTCTTAAGCAATGTTTAATTGGTTCTGTAGTCCATGCGGATGTTTTAGACTTCTTTCCAAGTTTTTTTTTTTTTTTTTTTTGAGACAGGGTCTCACTTTCTAGTTCAGGCTGCCACTGACTGAACTCGCTATGTAGTTTAGGCAAGCCTTGAACTCTGCAATCCTTCTGCCTCTGCCTCCCAAGTGCTGGGATTACAGGCTTGAACCACCAAACCCAGCATTTGTGATATGTGATACTGATTGCTGGTGGACGTGAGGCACCACACCCAGGATTCTGTATGTGGTTACCCGGGATTGAACCAGGGACCTTGCACTTGTTAGGCAGGTGATGGAACCATTGAGCTAAATCTCCAGCCCTTGTTTCCAAGTTTTAAGGCGTTCTTGTACATTAAATCTTGAATTTGATCTTTATTTGAGGAGAGTAGAAAAGTTTAATACCTCCTATTTTGCTGTCTTGTGAATATCACTCTTAGTACTTTATTAGTTGAGGCAGTTGCTTCCTATTCCTAGTTCACTGAGAGTTTTTAAATTGATTTTATTGGTACATTTTATACATATGTCATTGAGAGTTATTTAATCATGAGTGAATGAATGTTGGATTTAGCAAAATCCTTTTCATACACCTTTGCCCTTATACATTTTTTCATACATTTTTGCCCTTATAATGTTTTTGTGATGGATTGTATTAATTGATTTCAAATGTTGAAATAGTCTTACATACCTGGAACCTGGAATGCATCCAACTTTGTCATAGTGCCTAATTAATTTTATATTTTGTTGGGTTCAATTTGATAATATTTTGTTGAGTTTTTGCATATATATTTTTAAGAAATATTGGCCTGTAGTTTTCCTTTCTTTTAATGTCTTTTTCTGGTTTTGGTATTAAGGCAATGCTGGTTTCATGGAAGGATTTAATTACTATTCTGTTTTATTCTATTTTCTGAAGCAGGGAATTGATATTATTCTCCCATAATTTTTTTTTTTTTTGAGACAGGGTCTCGCTTTGTAGTCCAGGCTGGCCCTGAGCTCACTATGTAGCCCAGGCAAGCCTTGAACTCAGCAATCCTCCTGCCTTTGCCTCCCGAGTGCTGGGATTACAGGCATGAGCCACCATGCCCGGCACTGTGGTACGTGGTATTGATGGCTGGTGGGCGTGAGTCACCACACCCAGCATTGTATGTGGTTACCTCGAACTCAGGACCTTATGCTTGTGAGGCAGGAGCTGGAACCACTGAGCTAAATCTCCAGCCCTCCCATAAATATTTTGTACAATATATCACTAGATAACTTAGCTAGGTTCAGTGTCTTTTGTTTTGGAAATTTATTAATTGATGACCTCTTTATTAATAGATATAGTTCCATTTAGGCTACCTATTTTGCTTTATATTAATTTTATTAATAAAAAGCATCTTTCAAGACTTTGGTCCCTTTTAGCAGATTTGTAGGGATAACATTGCTGAAAACATTATTTTTTAAAAAGAAATTGAATTTTTTATTTTATATACACATCACAATCACACTCAACATCGGGAACTTGTACCAGTATATGACATGAATTAATTCTCATTTCTACCCATTCCTTTTCCCAACCTACAACCCCATCCCCACCCCATAGACATATTGTATATATACATATAATATGTATATATACACACAAACATTTATGTACTTATTTATTCATCTATTTATTTAATACTACATTTTCTCCCAAATTCATTCAACCTCATACACTTTGGTAAGTTGCATTTTCGTTTACTTCAAAATATTTTATTTTTCATTGAAAGTTCTTTTAATTGTTCATTATTTAGAAGTATAGTATAATCTCTAAATTATTTTTATCTTCCAGTTATCTTTCTATTATTAATTTTTTTTATTTAATCATACTGTGCTCAGAGAAGATATGTTGAATAATTTCCGGTCTTTTAAACTTGTTAATATGCAATTTATAACCCAGAATATAGGCTATTTTATTGAGTCCTCCACATGAGCTTCCAAAAATGATATTCTGGTGTTGTTAGATGAAATAGAGTTGTCAGTTATATCCTGTTAATTGATAGTACTTCTCAGTTCAATTATATCTTTAGAGTTTTTTGCCTATTGAGTCTCAATTACTGGTTTAATGCTGTCAGAGTGTTCAAATGTATTGGATTTGTCTGCTTCTATTTCCTGTTTTTTTGGATAACCTCCATTTTCATCTTTAATGATTTTCTCTCAATATAATTACTGTCTTTAAAATACAGTAAGTTTTGACCATTTAGTATGATATTTCCTGCAGGTTTTTCATAAATGAGTTTTTATCAGATTGAGATTAAAAAGTTGTATATTATAATTTTCTGTAGGGTTTTTATTATTGTCCAGGATTGGATTTTGTCAAACACTTTCTGCATCTATTTAGATTTTTTGTTTGTTTGTTTGTCTTTGAAATAAGGTCTTGCTTTGTAGTTCAGGATGGCCCTGAGCTCCCTGAGCACAGACAAACCTTGAATTCAGCAATCCTCCTGCCTCTGCTTCCCAAGTGCTGGGATTACAGCATGAGCCACCATACCCAGGTATGTGGTACGAGTGCTGGTGGTCGTGAGTCACCATGCCTGGTATTGTTGTATGTGGTTACTGGGGATCAAACCAGGGACCTTGTGCTTGCTAGGCAGGAGCCAGAACCACTGAGCTAAATCTCTGGGCATCTGCATCTATTTAGATGGTCATAAGTTTTTTTGTTCTTGACTATATTAATACAGTGTATTACATTTATTGATTTATGTATGTTGAACCATCCTTGGATCCCTGGGATGAATCCAACTTTGTTAGAGTGTATGGTCTTCTTGATGATCTTCTGCATTCTGTTTGACAATCTTTTATGAGGAATTTTGCATCTATGTTCATTAGGGAGATTAGCTTATAGCTCTCTCTCTCTTTCTTTTTTTGATTTGCTGTTCAAATCAAGGGAAAGGTTACTTTCAAGAATGAATTTGGGACTATTGCTTCCAATTTCATTAAAGAATTTGGGAAGTAGTAGCATTAGTTCTCTAAACGTCTTGTGGAATTCACAAGGGAAGTCATCAGGACCTGGGATTTTCTTTGTTGGTAAGTTTTTAATTAAGTTTTTGGTTTCATTGATTGATATTGGATTGCTTAGAATTTTTGTATCTCCTCAGTTCACCTTTGGTAATTCGTATGTATCTAGAAAGCTGTCTATTTTTTTCTGTGTTTTCCATCTTATTGGAGTAAAGTTTTTCAAAGTAGGTATTGATGATCCTCTGGATTTGTGTTGCATCTGTTGTACTTTAACCCTTTTCATTCCTAATGGCATGGATTTAAGCCTTTTCTTCTTTTTTTAAATAAAGTTGGCTAACAGTTGCAGTGGACCATAATATTTGGACCCAAAACAGGTTGTCAGGAGTTAAGCCCACAATTGGCTTCTTTATACAGGTTTTATGGAAGTCCAGCCAAAGCCTACCTACTGAGGTCACAGTAATTTGCACTCGGATTCCATTCCTACAACAAAAACTTTCTTATTACAAGCATTCTAATTATGACCACATGTTTTGTCTATTCTGCTCCTAATTTGAGAATGCTTTGCTTTGTCATTTATGAACCCTGTTTATGTTAATTTCCATAGAAACTGCGTGAGAATCGCTTCTCGGCCTTTTGGCTAAGATCAAGTGTAGAAACTACGTGAGTGTCACATTTTCTTATGTAATCCTGACCTTGCAGGGAGCTCATCTTTACTCCACATGATTACCAGTAAAAATCAGTGGCTTGAACTGACCAACCGTATGTCACTTGTCATCTCAGTGTTCTGCTTTCTGCCTCTCTTAGCTTTTTTAGTTTTTCAAGCCTGCATTGTATACTGGACAGGAAAGTGGGACTTAACTGCAGGGATCTCCAGTGAACTATTTGCCAATTTTATTTGTTCATTCAAAGAACCAACTCTTTGCTTCACTGATTTTTTTGTACTGTTTCATCTCCATTGCCCTGAGTTCTCTCTGATCTTTATAATCTCTTCCCTTGTATGAGCTCTGGGTTTGCTTTGCTCTTCTTTTTCTAGAAGCTTGCAGTTTAGCATTGGGTTGTTTATTTGATTTCACTCTGTTTTTGTAATATGGGCATTCACTGTTATGAATTTCCTTCATAGCCCTGCTTTCATTGTATCTCATAAACTCTAGTAGGTTGTATTGGTGTTATCAATTAATTGCAGAAATTGATCTTCTCTTCAATATTTTCTGTGATCCACTGGTTTTTAAACAGGGTGTTAATTTCCATGTGTTTACATAGTTCTTGTGTTTTTTTCATTATTGATCTCGAATTTCATTGTGCTATGGTATGACAACATAAAGGAGATAACACCAATTCCTGTGCACATATTTAAATATGTTCTATGAGCTATCAGGCAGTCTATTTTGGAGAAGAACATATGAGCAGCTGAGAAGAATGTGTATTTTTATTTTGTGTAGTGCAACACTCTGTAGACCTAAACTAAGTCCATTTGTTCAATAGTTTGGTTCATTTCCAGTATTTTGTTGTTGATTTTTTGATCTGTCTATTGGTGACAGTAGGGTATTGAGGTTCCCCACTATAATTGTATTACTGTTTATTTGAATTTTTTCATGTCCAATAATATTTGTTTTATAAAGTTGTGTGAACTAATATTTGGTGGATTTATATTTATGATTGTCAACCTTTCCTGTTGGACTGTTCCTCTTAGAAGGATGTAGTGATCTTATAGGTCTTTCTTAATTAGTCTTGGTTTGTAACCCAGTTTGTCTGCTAATAAGATAGCTACTTGTGTTTTTTTTTTCCAGGTTCTTAATGCCTTGTGTACTGTTTTCCATCCTTCTATATTTAGTCTATGAATTTCTTTTTAACTAAGTGTGTTTCTTTTATGCTGTATTTTTGGATCTTGCTTCTTTTTTTTTTAAATTTGAGTCCTCACTGGTACATTTATATACACATCACTTACACACTCAGTATTGAAAATATGTATCAGTATATGACATGACTTAATTCTCATTTTTTCCTCTTCCCCTATCACCCCACCACCCTCTACCCACATGTACATAAGCTTTGTTTCCTTTTTTCTCATCACATGTTTTCTTTTCCAAAATTACTTACCCATAAACTCTATTTTCCTTTGAATATTTACTATTTTATAGTATCTATCATGAATTCTAGAACACTTTTACAACTTCAGTTTCTCATATCACAGAACAGATATGATATTTAAACATCTGTAAATTTATCTCACTTATGAGTATATCCTTATATACCTCCCATTTGAGTATAAATGAGTCAAAATTAACATTTTTATGACAGAGTAATAAATACTCCATTTTATAAAACAAACCCACATCTTCTTGATCCAGTCTAGAGTTGATGAACATTTGGATTGTTTCCTACATTTGGCTATCACGAACTGAGCTGCTATGAACATGGGTACTCCTATGTCACTGTGACATGAATCTTTTAATTCTTTCATGTATATCACAAGCAGGGGAATAGCAGGGGGGACCTCTAATACTATTTTTCTAAGGAATCTCCACACTGATCTCCATAGTAGTGGTAAGAGCCTACATTCCCACCAACAGTGGAGAACAGTACTTTTTCTTCACAGCCTAGCCAGCATTTCTTGCTGGCTAATTTTGAAATAGCAGCTATTCTTTGTGGAGTGAGATGGTATTTCAGTGTTTTTTTTTTTTTATTATTCTGCATCTCTTGAATGATCAGTGATGTTGAGCGTTTCTTTGTATGCTTCTTGGCTGGTCTTAGTTCTTCCTCTGAGAAGTGTCTGTTCATTTCAAATGCCCATTTTTGAATTGGATCTTTAAATTTGAGGCACTAAAATTTTAAGCTCTTCATATATTCTAGATAGCAGCCTTTTGTTTGCAGGTAGTAAAGATTTTTTTCCCATATTGTTGGTTGTCTTTTCACTCTGACGACGGTGTCTTTGGCTGTGCAGAAGCTTTTTAATAGGATGAGATCTCATCGGTTGATTCCTTCTGCTAGTTCTCATGCTATAGAGGTTTTGTTCATAAATTCTTTCCTTAAGCCAGTATCTCCAAGAGTGTTGCCTAATCTGTTTTCCAACAGGTTTAGTGTTTCTGTTTTAATATTTAGGTTTCTAACCCACTTTGATTTTAGTTTAGTACACAGTGAAAGAGATAGGTCTAGCTTATCTTTGGCAGGTTAAAGCCCAGTTTTTCCAGCACTATTTGTTAAAGAGGCTGTCTTTCCTCCATTGAGGATTTTTTGCTCTTTTGTCAAAGATGAGGTGGATTAGTATATCTGGAATTGTTTCTGGGTCTTCTAATCTGTTCCACTGGTCGTTGGATCTGTTACTTTGCCAGTACCATGCAGTTTTTATCACAGTGACTTTGTAGTATAATTTCAAATTGGGGATAATAATACCCCAACCCCCACTATGTCCTTGTTGCTTAAAATTGCTTTTGGTATTATAAGTCTTTTGTGGTTCCAGATGAATTTTTGGATTATTTTCTTTAGATCTGTGAAATATGATGCTGGGATTTCAATCAGGACTGTATTGAATCTGTATAGTAGTTGTGGGAGTATAGCCATTTTGACAAAGTTGGATCTTCCCCCCCTCGGAACAAGGGATGTCTTTTCATTTATTGATATCCCCTTCAATCTCCTTTTTCAGGATGTGGTAGTTTTCAGAGTAGAGTTCTTTCATCTCCTTTGTTAGATTGATTCCTAGATATTTCATTTCTTTGGATGCTATTGTGAAAGAGATTGACTCCCCAATTTCACTCTCAGTGTGTCTGCTCTTTTTCTATAAAAATGCTATTGAATTCTGAGCATTGATGTTGTTTCCAGCTATAATTCTAAATTTGGTGATTAAGTCTAGCAGTTTTTTGGCTGAAAAAAATATATATATTGGTTTGTTTCAAATGTCTTTTTTTCTTGAGATGACAATATTGTTTTTGTCCTTGAGTCTGTTAATATAGTGTATTATGTTTATTGGTTTATGTATATTGAACCATCCTTATATCTCTGGAATGAATCCAGCTTGGTCAAGGTGTATGATCTATTAGTCATTCTCTGTATTCTGTTTGCCAGTATCTTGTTGAGGATTTTGACATTAATATTCATCACGGAGATGGGTCTTTTTCTTCTCTTGGAATCAAGGTAATGGTGACTTCAAGGAATGGAATTGTGAGTCCTGATCCACTTTCATTTTCATTAAAGAGTTTGAGAAGTAGTGGTGTTAACTCTTCTTTGAAAATTTTGTAGAATTCAATGGTCAAGTCATCAGGGCCAAGGTTTTTCTTTGTCAGTAGGTTTTTTTTTATTACATTTTTCAATTTCACAGATTGATATTGGGGTGCTTAACATTTTTGTATGCTCTTCATTCAATTTCAGAAGTTCATGTGTCTAAGAATCTGTCCATTCCTTCTATTTTCCATCTTATTGGAGTACTAATTTTCAAAGTGGGTGTCTATTATCCTCTGAACCTCCATTATATGTGTGGTGGTTTCCCCATTTTCTTTCCTAATAGCATAGATTTGATTTTTTTTTCTTTTTTTTGATAACGTTGGTTAAGGGTCTGTCAATTTTGTTTATCTTTTTGAAGAACCAACTCTTAGATTAATTGATATTTTATATTATTGTTTTGGTTTCCATTGCATTAATTTCTGCTCTAATCCTTATGATTTCCTCCCTAGTTCAAGCTTTGGGTTTGTCTTACTCCTCCTTTTCTACTAGACTGAGGTTCTGCATTAGGTCATTTATTTGAGCTTGTTCTGTTTTCCTGGTATAGGTGTTCATTGCTATGAATTTTCCTCATTAACTGCTTTCATTGTGTCCAGTAAATTCCTCTAAATTGTACTGGGGTTAACATTTAATTATAAAAACTGTTCAATTTCTTCCTTAATTTCTTCTGTAACCCATTGGTTGTTCAGCAGAGTGTGGTTCAATTTCCATGTGTTTGTGAGGGTCTTGGAATTTCATTTGCTATTCAGCTCCAATTTCAAGACACTATGGTCTGATAAGATACAGCGGACAACTTCAATTCATTTCCATTCACTTAAAAGTGTAGTATGGGGCCGGAGGGTTAGCTCAGTGGTTCCAGTGCCTGCCTCACAAGCGCAAGGTCCTGAGTTCGATCCCCGGAAACCACATATAATGCTGGGCGTGGAGACTCACACCCACCAGCAATCAACGCTGCATACCACAATGCCGGGCGTGGTGGCTCACACCTGTCATCCCAGCACTCGGGAGGCAGAGACAAGAGGATTGCTGAGTTCGCGGCGGCTTGCCTGGGCTACATAGTGAGCTCAGG
>PVIC010051629.1:0-12421 GCA_004025085.1 Thryonomys swinderianus
ACAAAAAAAAAAAAAAAAAAAAAAAAAAAAAAAAGAAACTACAAGAAAAAACCATTAAAGTATTATAAGAAATGAAAGCAGATAAACCCAAAAGACTATAAATATGATCCTATTTATATGAATTTTAGAAAAGGAAAACTTATAGTTGTAGAAAATTCTCTCATGTCCTGCAGCTGGGAATTATAGGAAGAACATGAACTTCAGAGACACAAATGAAAAATACTTTTATAGTAATAGAAACATTGCACATCTTATCAATTTTATGATAAGTATAAAATTCATCAAACTTAACATTCATAATGGATTTCATTCAGTGTAAATTATGACTTAGGAAAGCAAAAGATGCCTTGTTAAACATTAAAGAAATAAGATTTAACTACAATATTCCTGCACTCAAATAAAATATAATTTAGTAAGCAAAAGAAAAAACACACATTAATATGTTTAGCAAATATATAATGTGAGGTGTACCATGAAGGACATGCAGAATGTTGTGAGAATTTCAAGGAGAAAGAGATCATTTTTGTTTGGGGCCGTCCAACAGCACTTACTTGAAGAGACAGCCTTTAGGTCACGTCTTGACAGGTGAATTAATTGGGTAGCTAGAAGTTCATATGTAGCAATACATATGAGGGAAAGGAATTCCAGGAAAACTTGTTAAGGGAGATATTCATATTTAATCTATTTATTTACTTATATTCATTTAGAACACTGAGGAATATGTTCTGAAATATTTATTTTGAACACAGAGATCAAGTAAGAAATTATTAAAGGATAAAGCAATAAAAACCATTTGGAAACAAACCATATACTCTTATGAATTCTAAAGTATAAGCAATAGAGGCCACTGAAGGTAACCTGAATTTCATTTCAGAGGAAGATTACACTAATACGTCAATATAGAATGAGTTAGGCAAGACTATTGGAGGAGGCCAGGAAACAATCAGTTGCTATAGAAATTTTCCAGTTAAGAACACTGAAATGAAAAGGAAGTAGAAAAGACATACATATGAGGGCTTGTAGAACAAGAAAATGGGAACTGACTGGATTTATGATGGAAATGAAAAATGATAAAGGTGTGTTCCCCAAGGAATGTGTGGCCTCAATAACATTAATATTGAACAAAGTCATTAAGTCTTTGAAAATTAGAGGATAATGTGACTTGAGAAGAGGTTAATGGATTAGTGGATTACCTAGTCATGGTAGAGTGCCAATTCTGCCCTAGCTAAGATATACAAGGGAATACAGTGAACACTTGGACACTGTCATTTTTATATAAACTCAAGGATATAAACTCCTCAAGGAGTTTATATCATTGCTTGGGGAAATAGATACTAAGCAATACACACGTAAGATTTTTTTTTTTTTTTGAGACAGGGTCTCACTTTGTAGTTCAGGCTGACTCTGAGCTCACTATGTAGCCCAGGCAAGCCTCGAACTCAGCAATCCTCCTGTCTCTGCCTCCGGAGTGCTGGGATTACAGGCGTGAGCCACGACACCCGGCACCAGATTTATTTTTAATTAAGATATTTTGTTACAATTGAAAGATTGTCCTCATGAGTATTTTCTCCAACATGTTAGATATTACCTATAAGTATTCACAGAAATAGCAGGTAATTTAAAAAGTTTAATAGACATAGATCATGACTTTTAAAATGACATAAAAAGGAGCTAAAGGGGCCAGGGATTTTTTTTTAATAAATTGTGACTAACAGTACATTTTAGGAATACATTATGGTCACATTCCTCACTGGCAATAATACATCTTGATTCTTATTTTTTCCCCACTGAGGGCTGAGGATGTAGCCCAGTGGTACTGCACCTGCCTCACAAGTGCAAGGTCCTGAGTTTGATCCCTGGTACTGTAAAACAAAACAAAACAAAACAAAAAATAATGCAGCTAAAAGAGTGTTAATTGGCAGAAAGAATAAAAAAAATGGGAACAGGATGCTGGAAGTTGTAAAATAAAGGGAACAATTAATGGAGCCAGTTTGCAAAAGGGATGAGAGTGTAAGTGTAGGAAAAAACCACTAGCTCTGGAAAGGAAAATAGAGCTTTCTTCACTTTAAGAGTTGAGAATTCATAAAAATAAAGTGGTCAGTAAAAACCTTCAGGCAGAAAATAACTTAAGGCATATGAGTTGGGAAATGAGTTAGATTTTTTTCAGATGATACTATTCATTCTGCTGAACATAAAACAAAAAGTTATGGATCTACAGCCAGGTTGGAACAGAGAAAAAGATGAGGACAGCAGTGCAGGTGAACCTGACTATACAGGGTTGCAGTTGGCTAGCAGAATTTGCTGAGGAGCCATCAAAAGTGCAAATAACCCAGGAACCTTTGCAGCCTGCAATCTGTATGATTGTCTCCAGCATTACAAGACCATAGAACATAGAAAATTGAGGTTATGGACTAAAGTCAACTAATTAACTAGAAAAAATTGCAGAATGTCAAGGGTATCAGGTATTTGCAACTCTTATTGAAAGGTAATGTAATGCATATGGTTCAAAGGTAAATAGAAAAAAGAGAGAAAAATTTAAATCTGAAAGGGAAAACCATCGATAGTCCATGATAGAATGCCAACTTGATGCATAAGCAATCAGAAATGTGGTAGTAAGAAGATTATAGGCAGAAAAGAAGTGCAGAAGCTGGAATATAGGCTCACAGAAGTTATTAGAAATAATACAGTCAGGGTAATGTGTTGGCCTTAATTAAAAGCATTGTTCACAATAAGGATTTCAAAAAATATTTTTTACAGTTTAATCTGCCACTTATTTAATGAGCTCTATGTGGAATTCTAAGGTGCTAATTAAAGCCTTTATAAACATTTGCAAATCATAATTTCACCATTCTTTGAGCAAATATGGAGAAGCACTTCATCTTTTGAGTACCATTTTTACAAGTGATTGTTAGCAATGTAAAAGTATAAAAAAGGAACTTCAGATATTTTCTCAGTGCTATGGGTAAACAGTCTCATAGGGGCCAGAGAAGGATGATGTGATCTTATTACAGACTAAATATTTCCTAAATGTTCCTCTTCCTATATTTATAATATTTGGATTAATTAATTAATTAATTAATTAATTTATTTATTTATTTTTGCTTTTTGAGACAGGGTCTCACTTTGTAGTTCAGGCTGGCCCTGAGCTCACTATGGTGCCCAGGCAAGCCACCGTGAACTCAGCAATCCTCCTGTCTCTGCCTCCTGAGTGCTGGGATTACAGGCGTGAGCTACCACGTCTGGCATTTTAATTTTTATTTTTTACCCCCAGGGTTTGATGATCAACCTATGAAACAAACAAAACTTAAGGAACCAGAAAAGAACATTTTCTCCTGATGTTGTGCTTCTCAGTACAGAAAGTACATTTTGAGGGCCTACATTATTTTGACTGGAAGAAACAAAATTCTGGCAAGCCAGTAGGTGGTTATCATTTTGAAACAGAAAAATAAACACAAATTCCTGCATCTCCAAGTTCAAAGTGTTTCTTTGAATTTATTCCAACTGGGTATCAAGGCCTCTTAAGTATTGATGTCTATGGTGGACTCAGAAATGCTAATGCCGTGACTGTCTACATCACATAAAATCAGTGTTAGTGTCCTAAATGACAAATAAGAAACAAAGTATTCTACTTTTATTTACCCTATGAAAAAAATATACTTCTGAAAGCAACAACCACCAGACAAACATCTGGTAGAAATATAGGTCGATAATAGAATCAAAACATTCGTTTGTAGCCACTCACTACAAGGAGTTATACTCAAGCAGCAAAAGCAGAACTCTGATCTTCTTAATAACATTTATGTTTTAAATAATTTACAAATATCAGCCTGACCACATTGCTTAGACCATCTTTGTCATATCTCTACAGGTAGAACATTTATTTTCATTTATTCCCTGCTGCAACAGAAAAAGTTTTTCTCTTTTCTGGAATGCAGAGGAAATTTCTCTTCCTAACATGACTTGGAAGTCCTGCACAATCCTTGGTGATGTGGTTTGAAATGTATAAAATGAAGCCAATAGATCAAGTCCTCAAAACTACACATCAGGAGACATCATGCTTGTAGAACATGATATTATGCTCCGGGGCATCGTCCACATTATATTGCATCTTGTCCAAAATGGTGGCCATGTGCAGAACATATGAAGTAAGTGTGGATCATCAAATATTTGCCACAAGGATCAGGCTATCTAATCATCATGTGAGTGTTAATAAGAGTTATCACTCACATGTTCCAATTTTTCTGATGGTCTAAAGAGAAAATAATAGCATTATTCCATTTTTCCTTTTGCATGTGAGGAAACTGAGGTAAATAGAGATTATACTACTTGCTTATAATCTTAGAGCTAATAACTGACAGAGCCAAGAAATGAAACCAAGTAGTCTCTTCCCAGAATTTGGGTTTATCTTCTTATTAAATAGAAACATTTTTGATAATCTTCAATTAAGAAGGAGAAATACTTGGAACTCATGAATTATACAGTGAAAGAAAAATTTATTGATAATTTTTGTTGTTGTTGTTTGCCTTTTTGTTTTGTATATTTGCAGACAGGGCATCACTAGGTAACCTTGAACTCACTATGTAGCCAGGCTGACCTCATATTTGTAGCAATCCTCCTGGCTCAGCCTCCTGAGTGCTAGAATTACAGGTGTGTGCCACCACACACAGGCTTGTTTTCTTTGTTTTTTTTTTTTTTAAAAACAAACACAAGATCTATTTTCTGGTAACTTTTAAAATATAAGATAAACTGTCAGTAGGATCTGAGAGAGAAAATTTAATTATGCAACATTTACTCCTCTCTTAATATGATAGCATCAAATTTGTACAACACATAAAGAAACAACAAAAAAAATTTTTTCAGAGGTAATTACCACAACCTGTTTTTCATCTGTTTTCTGTCTCTTGCTTAAATGAAAGTTAGTAAAAGTACAGGCTTCATTGTCCTATAGATTTATCTTGAACACAGGATGAAGTTAACAGGCAACAAATGATCAAAGGAAAATACACAAAACATCTCCATTTATGAAAATAAACCAAATACCCCAACTATGAAACAACTACCAGCATGCTTATTTTCCTATTGATTTATTCATATGCCTCCAAATGATTCCATATCTGAGTTTTCATATTTGATAATGTCTAATTAAACTAAGATTTATAAAATATAAATTTTTCACAGTGTATTAAATGAAATATTTGTAACATAATTTGGCTTTATCAAACACAGAGCTGGTTTTACTCAAGGTAAATATAACAGGCAGTTGCATAATAAAGGTTCTTTCCCCAAGATGTATCTTTTGACATGAGTATACATGAATCACGCTCAGATCCTGACAGGTAACACAACTGTACCACTGAGATAGTAAGGCATGTCAAGGGACATGAAAGAACTTGTGGCAAATAGAAGCTTCTCAATGAAATGGACACCCTTACACTGGAGAAGGCTATTGTTAAACATCAGGAGATAAAAGTGTTTTGATGGAAATTGCATGACAAAATGAAAAGTAGCAGACTTTAGGATTTATTTTGGCCCTAGTGCTTCAAAAGGAAAGTCATAAGAATACAGGCATTATCTTCAGAAAACAAGAGCAAAAAATTCCCATTCTGAAAGCTTTTAAAATAAAGATTTTTTTCTCTACTTTTAATTAGTTTTTAAAGTGCCAAAACACAGATGTGTTAAAGAGGACTGAAATTATTTTTAAATTATTTTCAGATGTTTCTGAGGGTTGGATTAGGAAACTTTAATTGAAGAGTCTATTAACCCACCTTCTTGGAAAAACTGCATGATTGTTTCTATTGATTTGGGAAAAAAGCTGAGGCTGCATGCAATTTGTTTTGCTATCCCTACAGAATATCTTGCACAAGACTGTTGAAAATATTGTTAACACTGATATTTAACTTAGTAACTGATATTTGCAGATATTTTAAAAATAGAGTGACATTAATTTCCAGTAACAGGCGAGAGGATGCCATGATCCTACAAGTAGGTTTTCTACCTTGAGAGCAAATCTAGGAGGCTCTGAGACACTGCTTCTCACACAAAAATTGTTCCTATTTCTATTAGGGTCTACTAGTAAATGTGTAATATTTGATTTTCCCATTACTTGGTCTTTTACTGACCTAGAAAACAGCTCACATTGTGCAAAATGTAAATTCAAAGGCAGACTTCAGTTAAGTGGAGAGGGATTTTGAGAAGTTTTATCACTCGTGCTGATAGGCCCAAGAGAATGAGAGATACATGGCTTAATAAAGAAATCAATATCAAGATGAGCTTTTCCTATTCTTTCCTCTAGCTAGACTTGAAGGTCAGTGTATTTTTACCAAGAAATGCTGCCTACAAGAATTCATGGCTGGGCCGGAGATTTAGCTCAGTGGTTCTGGCGCATGCCTTGCAAGTGCAAGGCCCTGAGTTCAATCCTGGTAACCACATACAATGCTGGGCGTGGTGACTCACGCCCACCAGCCATTAATACCACATACCACAGTGCCGGGCATGGTGGCTCATGCCTACAATCCAGTACTCAGGAGGCAGAGGCAGGAGGATTGCTGAGTTCCAGGCTTGCCTGGGCTACATAGTGAGCTGAGGGACAGCCTGAACTACAAAGCAAGACCCTGTCTCAAAAAAAAAAAAAAAAGAATTCATGGCCAAGAGCAAAGAACATTAGCCAGATACAAACAAAATTTGTTTATCCATTTCCCTCTTCCTACCTTCCTACTAAGCTTACCTCCCTAAGTTTTAATGACAAGAGAACAGGTTGTTAGTATTTTGTTCTTTTGTTTTTCAGGAAACAAAAAAGCTACTTGGGTTATATCACCATCTGGAGGAAAAAGAAGTTAAATATAAGGATGCTTCACTGTAGTACCGAAGCTGCTATGCAAAGTACTCTTTCTCTTTCCAGCCATTTCTCTTGATCCCTGTTTGTCTCTACACGGCACCCTTTTTCACTGTCACCCACCATGTTGTTAAGATCTGCATTTGTCTACCATTCTTATGATCTAACACAGTGGTGGTGAACCTATGGCTGGCATACCACAGCAGGCACACAACCCCCTCTGTCGACATACATGTCAAATATATGAGTTGTTTTCTCGAAACTAAAACCTCAATATTCAGGTTTAATTGCAGTGTTGACACTTGGTGATGAATAAATGGGTTTGGGTTTGCAGTTCAGGCACTCAGTCTCTAAAAGGTTTGTCATCCCTGGTCTATGACACCCTTACAAAATGCTTTCAATTCCAAGTCCCAAGACAGGGAACAGTACTGGTTCAATTCATTTTTGTGTGTGTTATTTTGATTCACAATATTTGGTTATAATTATCAGTTGTATCGCTTCTCAGCCTTTTGGCTAAGATCAAGTGTAGTATAATTATCAGTTGTATTGTGTCCTCTAAAAAGACATACTGAAATCCAAACTCCAAAATTTGAACTTCAGCTTATGTTGAAATGGCCTCTTTGTAGATACAACGAAGTAAATATACTCAATATGAGATCAGCAAGGTGGACATTTAACCTGTCTATGGCTTCATAAGGAGAGGGAAATTTAGATACAGACACTAAAAGAAGATGGCTGTGTGAAGCTACAGGCAGAGATTGGAATAATTCTTCTCCAAGCCAAGCATGTCTGGGGCCCCAGAGGGTGGAAGAGGCAAGGAAGGACCCTGTTTTATAGACTCCTTCCTAAAGGTTTATTCTTGACTTCCAGCTCTCATAACTGTGAGGGAGTTTGTTCCTGTTGTTTTAAGTTATGTGTGTTTTGAGATAAGTGTACTTTCACATAGTAGCCTTAGAAAACAAACATAGTCATGTTAGTTCATTGTTGAGTCCTGATGCAAATATTTGAAGAGTGTCATGAATCTGTAACATGACACTTGTGCCCTTTGGCTGAGCTTATAGAATGACTTTTTCCCTAAGAAATTATGAGTACATTGCAAATGCCATTATCTCTTATAAAGAACATACCTAGTGACTACTGCTAATAAAAGTATTCTCACAAAATCTAAAGCAAAAATAGTGTATTCTGTTTTATAAAGGCACATAGTTTATTCCCTTCTTTTAGAAAAGTGGAAAATTACAAAGGGGAAAAAACCCAAGTCTAGTTTTCTTCTAAAACTAGAGCAAGTGGAGTTTTAAAAAGTGTTCGTTTACTCTTTTAACAAAATTTGTCACTGTTTTCACAAAAGAATTTTAAAACAAGAAGGATTTTACACTTACTACTGGCTATCAACATCTCTTGAAGTCTTTAGCATCATGGAAGGTATCAACATTTGAGATAAAGCAAGAAAGAAACAGGCACAAAATTCTGTCAACATATTCCACTTTGTTCCTTTTAAATGGACCCACCAGGCTATAAACAGAACTGAACCCACCGAAGAACTTCCGTGGAAGAAGATACCATAGGTAAGTACATTTATCCTCTATCATAGAAGTTGGCAAACCATAGTCCAAAACAATCCCCTTCAGTTTTTATGAAATTTTATTGTAACATATCTTGCCAATTCAACTGCATATTGTCTATGGCTGTATTTGTGCTGTGATGCATGACAGAGACTATGTGGTTTACAAAGCTAAAAACATCTAGTTTCTGTTCCTTTAAAGAATGACTCGTAGGCCCTTCTTTTCTGTCTACTCCATAGATGCACATCCTCATCTCTTGATTTCTGTTTCTATATGGATCCTTATTTGGCTTCCTCTCTCTACCTTAAACTAACAATCTTTAGATGAAACCCAGTTTGTGCTTAATGTTTTTGGTTTGGTATTTAGTACTCCCCAGAAAATAGTTCATTCTTTTCAGGAGGACAGTAACTCCCAGGATGCTTTCCTCTTTCCTGTTTCTCTAGGAACAGGTCTCCACTATGGTCAATAATCATAACTAACAACGTGTTCAGTAATAGTACCTTTCAAGTATGAAGGCAAATCTCAAAGGAATCTTGGGCCCTTTGAAAGTGTGCTGAGATATACCTCTGCAATCTGGAACAACTGAGAAACTCTCAGAATTTCAGCATGTGCCAGAAGTCATGCTTCACTATTTTTTGGCAGATTACTACATAATGTCCATTGTTAAAAAGTAAAAGTGGCATAGTAAGGATGAATCCTTTCTGGAAGAGTATCTGGACATAGAAACTAGTATAAACTGACAGCTTTTCACAGCTAATAGAAGTAGTTTATGTTATCAGTTAACAAGTACTCAATGATAATATAAATATGTATTTCCTTGATTCCTATAAGCAAAAAAAAAAAAGCTGGTGTTTCGTTTTATGAGGACAAGACATATGCCTCATGATGCCATCTGTCCCAGACCTTAAGGTCATTCACATGATCCACAAAAATCAAAAGGCCCTTGGACTTGCCAATATGTTCTCAGTGCTACTGCCTGCAGTGGCTCATTTGTAAGGTCAATGACTGATTAGAGATTCTACCATGTAGGTTTCTCACTTTGCAGTGTCAAATATCTCCTAGACCCTATGCCATTTATTTAACATAAATTTTACTTCTACCTTGCTGTTAGTGTACTGAATCCAGTTTGTAACAGCTTGTCACAGCAATTGTTAGTTAAGTCTTCAGAAATTTTGTGAGCCACATGATGTCACATCGATATTACATTGGCATCTTGTATCAGCAATCTTGGAGGTATTTACTGCACAAAATCAGAAAATGCTACGAAACAGGCTCTTCTTGGTAAAGAAAGTTGACTAGTAACTATCAGAACACTTCTGACTGTCCCACCCCCTACTGCACCAGCCAAGCCTTTTTTCTAATTTTTAAAAGATGTATTCTATCTTTTGTAACTACACAAAATTTTATCACCAAGTTCTAGTTTCTGAATGCCTTTTATTTTTTAATCCATCTGTTTATCGCACTCTACTCCCACTGAACAACAATAAAACAAAGGAATTTAGCTCTTTGCCCCCCAGCAGCAAGACATCTGGCCCACACATCAGATAATCCATTTCTTGTTTCTCATGATTGATTACATTATTTTTCAACCCAACTCCACCTTCTATTGATCCTCCAAAAGGAGTGACAAAGTGTTTTTTAAAGGCATAGTAAGTTTAAAACTGAGCATTTGAAAATATTTGGTGATAAATATTTTAATTTTAGAATTCAGAAGAACTACACCCTTTCTAGGAAATACAGAATAGTGCTGATTCCTCAGAGAAGCCTCTCATGCAAAGTTGAGAAGAAAGAACAGCTGTGAATATTGGCCTCGATCCAGTTTGATAAATTGGGGATGGTCTGCTGCTGTCATGAAAATTTTAGTGTTCTAAACTCCAGGCTTTACGATTGCAAATGGGGATTGCTTATCCGTGGTGGTTTTCAATTGATTTCTCTTCCACAGAAAAGGAAATAAATTATGTTCTAGATGTAAATCCTTCTTGACTGCAATAACAGTACAAGACGAGGAATCCTATTTTTTTCACTTTTTTGAAAAGTGCACTCCTTTTGTTCATTCCCTTATATTTTTGAGTGTCCATTGAGACAGAAAAATATTCAGTAGCTCCCTCTCACTACTTGTTCACTGACTCATTTTCTGTGGCTTTAATTACACAAGGTCAACTACAATATGAAAATATTAAGGAAAATTTCAAAAAATTTCTAAACTTTAAATAACTTCTATTATAATATAATTTTATGATCATTCTATCTTACTGTTGCTAGTATTTTATATGCCTAACATGGATTAAACTTAATTATAGATATGAAGGAATAGGAAAAAACATGGTCTCTATAAGATTATTATTCATGATTTAAGGTAACCACTAAAGATTTTCAAATATATCTTCTACAAATAGGGGGTATATTCATTAAGGAACTGATTTATCCATATATTTCCTAAAAGATGTATGTAAAATGCAGTTCTAAAGTTCTTTAAGCCCCCTCACTTATTGGCCATAATGTATAAATGCTATCATTAAAGATTCTCTCTTGTGGTTTAAAAATAACTGTAAATTCATTGACATTTTAATATGAATAAAATAATCCAAAACTTTAAAAATGTACATGCCTTGTCCCACATTCTTACTGAGTACCTGGAGTTCCTAAACACCTGGATTGCAGTAAGAGAATATATACAGCAAGTTTGGTCTTAATCAAGGAAGATCTTCATGAAGGATATACTGTACTTTCTCTAAAGATGGAACCAGAGCAAATTTATTTCCATCTTGCACAGGAACAGGTTAGGTAATATGTCCAATATTTCACAATTAGTAAGTGATAGATCTAAAAATAAAATTACAAGATAATTGCAAAAGTTTAGAATCTGTTCCCCATAATTTGTTGCTTGTAATACTAGAATGGCGATCAGTCTTTGTTGATATACAATTCCAAGAATCACGCCTTACTTTGGTCCTGAATGACATCTACTTCAGAATATCTAAACTTTCACCTATTGTCTAGAAGAATGCATGGACAGACCAAAATATGACTAAAGAGGAAATTCAAGCCGGGGTGGGTCAAATGCACTCCACTTATGTCTCATACCACTCTAAGGAAGATGGAGGTTGAGCACACTCTCTACTGTGCATAGAGACTTACCTATAACTACTGGGGTGACTCCTGCTTCCCCTTAATTTTGACGCATTTGCTTGTCCAAGAGCTAACCATGTTAGGTAAAATATACTATCCACCAATTAGAGCTAACCATATTAGATCAGCCAGTCAGACGTAGCCACACTGTTTATGTACACTTATAGCCGCACCCTCTCTCTGTACTCTATATAAGGGTGTGTAACCCTCAGTGAAAGCTGAAGTGTTCTCAAAAAATCTCCCCAGCATCTGTGTGCTGACTCTCTGCCTTATCGACCTGTAGGGGCCTCTCAAACCTGCTCTGTAGTGATCACGGTAGACAGCAACATATAACCTAAGAATTCTACTTTCTGTTTCTTGAAACCTATATATTAGGGGTAGGAAGGAAGGTAATAATGATAGTTTCAGTTAATAGTATATATTTCCCATGATTGCTACAACAGATTACCACACACTGGGTAACTTAAAACAGCAGAAATGTATTTCTCCATCATGAGGGGAGCAGTCCAAAATAAACATCTCAGCAAAGTCCTACTCCCTCTAGAGGCTCTAGGGAAGAATCTGTCCCTCTGTGCTTCCTAGCAGCTTTCGGCTTGCCTTAGCTTGTGAATAGCTATCTCTCTGAACTTTTTTCACTGCCTTTTACTCTGTTTAATTATGATCTTTGCTTTTCTTCTTCAAGGATGCTTGTAATGACTTTTGGAGAACACCCAGATACTCCAATATGATTACCTTGCCTAAATTCTTTAGTTTAGGGGCTCGAGATTTAGCTCAATGGTTCCGGCACCTGCCTGGCAGGCTCAAGGTCCCTGGTTCAATCTCCCCAGTAACCATATACAAAAATCTCAGATGTTGGGCCGGAGGGTTAGCTCAGTGGTTCCGGCGCCTGCCTCGCAAG
>PVIC010051630.1:0-12430 GCA_004025085.1 Thryonomys swinderianus
TTACCAGCCTGGACATGCTGCAGCTCCTCGCAGCGACAGGAAGTCACAGCCACCTTCACACAGCAAGGAGGAAGGCAGAATGGAAAATGCATTTCAGTAAGTTAGCTGGGCCTGTGGACATTTGGGACCAATGATATTTGCTTTCCATTTAAGCTTCATGTTGGTATCTGTGACTCGAGGCGTGTGATTTAAATCTCCTTCAACCTCCCTTTTCTCAATCCATAAAATGCCATAAAAACCTTACAAGGCTATTGAGGGATTAAATGGGATAATTTCATGTGAAAATAGTATTTCCCAGGATGTGAGTGAAATCACATGGATTGTGTGATTAGACAACTGCTCCAAATTCTAATGGCTTCAGTCCCCACTTGCCTGATTTGCTAGACATACTCTTCTATAAATAACTCCCTCTCAAGTAAGTTTCAGTTCCCCAAAGTCCCTGACCTGTGTCCTTATCTCAGGGTCACACAGTCTCTCTAATGGAGTCACTACTGTTGGGCAAAGCCACAGCTGCAACGGCCCCGCCCCTAGCTCCCCAGGCCTGCTCACACATCAGGCCTCTCGCCCGGTGTCTACTCACCAGGGCCTGACTCCCGGTGCCCAGTTCCTCCCCACCAGGCTGGCACTTGGGCCTCCACATGCCCGAAGCCTCACAGTGAGTGGGCTCCTGTGTTCCTTCCTGCCAGACACATGCAGCTCCCAGGAACTTTAGCATGTCCTAAAGGCGTACACAAGCTTCCCTGGAAGTACCTCTAGGACAGACCTTGCCAGGCCAAAAGAGCAAAGAACCTAGTGTAGAGCTGATGGTTTACTTTGTTTTGTTTGTTTTGCAATTTTTTAGTTTTGTTATGACTCTTGTCTCTGTTATGGGCCAAAGATGTTCTATGTAGCAGGAACCATTTTGAAGCCCTTGACCTGTGTCATTTGATTCCATCCCTCTGACACCTCTGTCTTACTATTATTTTTCCAATGTTATGGATGAAAAAACTAAAGACTGATGGGAAAAGAAAAGAAGCAGGACTCTTATCCTGGGGAGTGCTACTCCACTCCCTGCAAAGAGAACAATAAAACAGTAAAATAAAAAGAGAAGCAACATGGTACAGGCTCAAAATATTTTCAGAGCCAGCATCCAAACCTTGGCTTCTCTGACTCCAGAATTCTCCCTCTTAGCTGCTGTGGCTCTGCCTTCATAAAGCCACAGTGACCTGTTTTCAGCAAATATTGGCTATTTTTTTTTTTGAGGCAAGAAACATTAGCTTTTTCTCAACTCTGTCTCATAGAAGTCAAATTATTTTGAGGAAATCACTGAGGCCCTTAGGCTCAGTTTCCTCATCTGTAAAGGAAGAGAAATGGAGTAGAAAATCTTAATGCCTTCTTAAAGCTCTAAACCTCCACAGTTGTAAGAAGTAGTGGCCTGAGACCCTAAGCTACTCAACGTATCCAGTGCTGGAACTCTGCATTGAGAAACAGTCTTAAAGCAGAAATAAACAAAAATAGGAAGCATGAGCCACCTATCAGACTTATATGTTGTACTGCAAAAAGTTACCATGCTGTGCCTCTTTCTTTACATGGGAACAGTTAGGTGTAGGAGACACAGTTATAACATCCCTTCGACAAGAGCTGTTATTGGCTGGCCAAGCACATTTTCAATTCTGAGAATTTTCTCTGAAATTACTTGCTTGATAACGTGAATATGAAATTCCTGCTCCACCCAAAAAATAATATATGAAAAGGATTTGTCCTTTGTGTTTTAAAATAAACATGGAGAGTCTAGTGGTAAAAATGATCATGAGAGTAAGTATAACTTTCCCAAAGAGTCTTTGAGAAGAAATAAAGGAGAATGAAAAAGAAACCTGATATAATGTGCATCTCCTTGTACTTATCCTCTCCTTTTCAGTTTAATGCCTCTTCCTTCCTGGGCACAGAATTGGAACTCATGACAGAGGAAGTCTTAGCTTCAAGTGTGGGCAAAGGTGCCTCCCAAAATGCATGGGGAGGAAATGCTGGAGCCTGCCAGTCGACCCAATTCACTTGGACGCACAGTTTCTGCTCAATTTCCACCCGCTTGACCTTGGGTAATCATGAGGGCGCTCGCCTTTTGATTAGCAACCCGAGTGCCTCATTCCATTGAGCACTGTCCACAGAGCTCCACAGTCCGCTCCAGGGCACACACTCTATAAATCTCTTGTCTTTTTGTTTTTCATTTTTCACCATTTTAAGTTGCAAGTGCGCAGGATACATGTTTCTAGGGGGGCTGTTGAATTCTGGAAGAGAGTAAACCTGCCTTTCCTCTCTCTAAAAATATTTACCATGTGCTTACTGGGGTGGGAAGGGTCTATTCAAAAGCAAAGAGACACTCCTGGTGCCCCAAGAAACCACTTATAGGATTCAACTCGAGAGCTACTTCCTCCCAGGCACCCAGGTCAGTACTAGAAGCCCCTTTCAGGGTCTTGGGTTCCTAGGACCCACGACACACATCACCCACAGGGAAGCTACTGGTCTGCCGGGCAGCTTCTGCTACTGGTGGAAGATGTTCAAACAAGGCACAACTCATAACATCCTTAGACAAAAGTATAGTGATGATGATGTTGACAGAAATGGAAACTGTAATCCTCTATTGAGAAGGATTTCTTGCTTGTCTCCTCCCTTCCCAAATGCCTGCGTGTGCCCAGCTGCAGGCTCAGTGCCAAGATGGCTGCAGGATACCAGTGTCCTACAGGGCCCTGCTTTCTCTGATTTGTACCATCTTGGCTAATATACTTTGGCTGTATTGAAATGAAAAATGAATAGGAAGTAGATCTTGCTGCTAAGACATATGTGTCAGAAAATCATTATGAGTATTAAATTACCGCAATAAAATGAACCAGAACTAATCTTGCAAATTAAGATCCAATAAATTTTTTTCAGGGACACACCTTTTCTTTTTAGGAAAAAAAAAGCAAAATAAGGCTGAGCCTCACAGTATTAAAATGGAGTGTAAGGCTTTTGGAGATGGTACGAGAAGAGATACAAAAGCAGAAATTTCCATATGATAAAGAGATTAGCATTCTCTAGGGCAGGGGCTGGAGGTTGTTTGGAGGGCAGGGAGAATACTGCCCTATGCCAAGCGGCATAATGATCAGGTTCTAAGCTGCTGTACCTATGTATTTCACACATAAAATTTATGGGTATTCATGTCCCTTCCTCTGTTCCACTTCCCACCCCTGTACTCCTCAGACAAGGTTCTGCTGACACAAGAAACTAGTAAATTTCTAAATTTCTGACAACCTCTTATTTTTAGAAGAGACTACGCTGTCATTCAAATTAAATCTGAAGCTATAAACAAACCTTTGGAGAGCTTCCTGCTCCCTGGAATAACAGGATATCTCCCTCCACCCTGCAGTGGAGAAAGAGATTGTAATTAGCTCATTGTCCATGAACAGGCACAAAGCAGGCAGGGCACCATGTACCGCTCCCTTTCAACGGGAGATCTTGGGGCAGATGCTAATTAAGTGTGCACCTTCTGTGGTCTCCCAAGAACACAGCAGAGTGGAGCGTTGCTCCCCACTCCAAACGGGACATCGAGGAAGAGGACCCACACTGAGAGTCTGCAGAGGAGAAGACCGCATCAGGATGCAGCCCCCTCTGCCTGGCTCAAGCTTTGGCAGAGCATCTCAGAGCTGTTCTGTGACACCCAGCACACCGAACTATTTATAGCCACGCCATCATTATAAATAAAGCTGTTTATAACAGCGAACCTTGGCCCTGCATGAGTTAAAACTCTAGGCTGGCAGCTATAAATAACTGTTACACGTTCAAGTGTGACGACTGACTGATACTTCCTCAAATTGTGACAAATAATGACAAGTTTGTTTGACAAACATTCCACTGACATTCATCTGATTTTGAATAAGTGGTGCTGGTTTCTTAATTTGGTCCCTGAGGCCCGAGATCATGAGAACTTCCTTTATTCTTTCCCTGTCTCACCTCGTGCACTGGGAGACTGTCCTGTGTGTCGGTGCTTTTTCCCCCCTAATCAACCGGAAGGGATTTGAGGCCATTTAAGGGGAAGCTTATTAAATCCACTGTTTGTCTCTAGGGACCATTCTGCTGTAGGGGCTTTTCGAAGGTCTGGGGAGTTTTGTTAATGACAGGAGAGCAAGAAGGAGGGGGAGGGAAATCAGGCCAGGCAGGGCAGGGTGTCAGGTAACTTAGCGGACCAAAAGGCAGCTGAACAGGGCTTGTAAGGGGACCCTGAGACCTGGAAATGCTAGAAGTCAGTTACAAAGAACCCACTGATGAAACAACAGCCTGGACAGAGGGACTTCCCGTAAGATACCTGGTCTGAAGCCCCTAGAAGAGCCTCGGTGGGGGCTCCCAAGGCGGGGATACCCTCTCTAGGTCAGCTGATATTAACCTATGTCCTGGTCTGCACAGTATCTGAGAGCTGCTCTGCATCTCTTGATGGGACTCGATCATTTTCCAGATGGAAGAACTGAAGTCAAAGTGTCTCCTACAGCTAGGTTAGAACTCAGACCTCTGGGACCTGGTCAGAGACTTCTCTTATCATCATTAAATGAGCTAATCCATGTAATCCATTTCAGACCACTCCCGGCCTGCCATAAGCACTCTGAAAGTGCTACAACTTTGGAAACTGCCAGCATCCTTTGTCTGTGCTTCTCCTAGAACTGACACTGGTCTTCTCTGTGTGTGCCCAGTGCCCCCAGCCCCTGCTTTCCAATCTGTCCTACACAGCACTCTCTTTGGGCATACATGGCTGATCAAAACATAGGGCGTGTGTTTTAAGTAAAAGAAATTATTCTAATAAAAGACCCATTGTGATTAATCCCCCCTAAAACTTTCCCCTTCACTTGAAACACATTTATCCTATCATTCTTTTCCACTTTCTGGAGAAGCTTTGGAAATCCTCTTTCATGAGTGTCTTTAGGAGGCATGATAAAAGCAATGAATGCTTCTGCAGAGTGCCATCCCACAGAAAGGCAGGCTCACGAAAACACATTAGTGCTCTCATCCACCTTCCCCAGATCGGCCCCATGTGACCTCTGGCTCTTCCCCAAGGTCAAAGTGACTGTCAATGGTCATTTTTTGACTCAGATCAGGGCATCAAGGTAGCCACAACAGCACAACTAAAGACGCTCACAAAAGACGACACCCAGAACTGCTTCAAAAGTGACAAGAGCGGTAGGGGGGGCAATGTTTCTTGTAATGAAATTTTATTTAAGCATTCACTGTATTTTGTTTGTTTTTGAAAGAGAGTCTCACTGCGTAGTTCAGCACTAAGCTTGAACTCACTATATTGCCCAGGCAGCAAACCTCCTGCCTCAGACCCTTGGGTTCTGGGATTACACTCGGCTATGCACTGTATTTCTGAATCATGCTTGTACATCATTGGCTCTTCCCCAAGGTCAAAGTGACTGTCAAAGGCCCACCACCTGCCCCCTTCCCAGCCATTGCTGGGGTTGCAGTAAGAAGATATGACTGTCAGAGTCTGTTAGAGTCTCTTTGGTGTTTTTATTTTAAACAAGAACAACAAAAAAAACCATGGGGCTGACAGATATATTAAAAAGGGGGCAAGAAGAAACTATTTATCTCATAGTTTTGGAGGCTGAAAGTCCAAGATCTGGCAGTCCCCACTGGTTCAGTCTCTGTTGAGGGCTTTGTGGTTATACCCAACTTGGAGGGTAACATCACAGTGGGACCACATTTGAGACCGAGAGAGCAGTTATGGCAAGACAGAAAGCACAAAGGTCTCGGGGGCCAGCCTCACCCTTTTCAGAACAACCCACTCTGGAGGGAATTGACTGAGGTCCTGAGAGAACTGTATTAATCTCATCTCAGGCTGGTGCCCTGAGGGCCTCTTACTTCCCCTCTGGGGCCCGACCTCCGCGGAGAACTTGTGGAGGAAAGAGTCAAACTGTACCCAAATCTCCACGAGCAGGGCTGGCACCTCATCGTGGCTCCTCCAGCTCTGTGCCCTGCAGCCCTCACCCGTCTCAGCCTTGCTTCCCCTCCTCTGCGGCTGTCAAAGCTCTGGCAGCAGTCGCCTCACCCTGGTTGGTGGGAGTCCCCAGGGACGGATCCCATCTACTTCTCCAGTCTAAATCGAGGCATCACTGCAAAGTGTGGTCTTTACTCTTCCAAGAAGGGACCCCCTCCCACGATTCCTATCCACTCCAACAGCAGTGTCTCCCTTGGTTATCACAGTTCTGGCCAGTGCAAGTGCCGTGTTTCCCCCAACATAAGACCTAACGGC
This sequence comes from Thryonomys swinderianus, assembly GCA_004025085.1. Taxonomy (NCBI): domain Eukaryota; kingdom Metazoa; phylum Chordata; class Mammalia; order Rodentia; family Thryonomyidae; genus Thryonomys; species Thryonomys swinderianus. Next base: position 6,254 of record PVIC010051630.1, read on the forward strand.
TTTGAACAAAGAGATCAAAAATGCCAGCCCCCAAGTAGACTGTTGTTGCTTTATCCTTACTGAGTAGCCATGGGGCAAGAGAATGGTGAGGTGTGATCTTCTGCATGACACTGGTCATCTCCTTGGTAACCAGCAAGGGCTTACTTTTAGGGAAACACAGTCTCTGTATCTGGTACATAGTATCTGGCCGGTGATGAGCTACTGACTGATCAGGCAGCTGTACCGTGCTTGCCTGGGAATCCTAGCCCCCTTATTTCCATGTCTCTTTCAGCGCTGGTCTGCCTTAATCCTGCCTTAAGAGTTATTTGTGAATGTGCTTATATTTAACTGTCTTCACTAGTGTGAGGAAGGACTCTCTCTCTTCATCATATTGGTATCAACTAGCTAGAAAAGCACAAAACATTTTCACAGTGGACTTCCCCAAAGTGCAAGCAGAAAACCAAAAACAAACAAAAAGACTTCAAAAGTAACAAATGACCGTATCTGTGTAGGGAGGATTTGACAAAATATGCAAATAAATTGCAAAACCTAAACTGGAGTGATTTGGTGAGCACCAGCCTGGCCTTCTGCAGAGACAGGAAGGATGGCAAACATACACATCCTCTGTCCCAGGGACAGGCCTGGATACTGGTGAGGTCAGAGAGGACTGGAAATGAAAGACGCAGAGAAACAGGGCAGTTTGGTGGTTAAACAAGCTGGAGGGGCAAAGATCTAATCAACCCAGCAGTTGGCCACGTGCAAACCTTACTTAAAGCTGCAAAGCACTCACCCGGGACTACACGCTAAAGAATAGGTGTTTTTCTTGTCTGCAAGAATTGGCTGGCAGCCCTACTGCCTGTATTTCTTCACCCTTCCAGCTCTTACAGCACTCAGACCTGAGAACTCCCAAGTCTCTTGTGGCCTTCAGGTTCTCATTTTTATGATTAAAGACATGCCCAGCTCTCCGGCCTCTCCTGCAGGGTCCGTGTCCCTGTATGCTCTCATGCTGGCTGGCCAGCTCTGCAGCCCATCAGGGGCCTGGCTTGTGTGAGGTCCCTTCAGTGCTCTGTGGACTGGTGACAAGACTTGCCACATCAGAACTGACCCACAGCTGGGGGAGAAGCTGAGGCAAGAACTCCAGCGGACAAGCTAAGCACTGAAGAGCAAAAGCACAAACTGAGCGCCCCTCACACAGCCAAGTCCTCTTCCTCCAAAACACCATGGGAAGGATGGCGCAGGCAGCAGAGAGACTTTGGGCCCTTTGTGCTTTTCCATATTAACACAGTCACACTTTGCTATGCAGATGCCACTTCCAATAAACACCAGGGCTTTCCAGGGCCTGGACTCTAATTGAAGGGATTGTTACTGTTGGTGAATGGCTGGGGAATTAATTAATGCAAAGCCAACTAGTTCATAAATGCCTGCTTTGTGAGCAGTCCCAGCGTCCCAGGGACCAAGACGACTGTGGTCAGCACGGCCCCAGGGCTCCATGTCAGCAAATGATATTTATTATCGCCCAGCCGCTTTCCGAACCACCAAGCAACAGAGGTCTTAGCTGGGCCCTGGTTCCCCTGCAATAGGCACAGTCCTGCTTGGGTTTCTCGGGGACTCAGCAGGCACTGTGGAAAAACACCCTCCAGTCTTCTGATCTTTCACCCCGTGGCTGACTTAGTGTGAGAAGAAAGGCTTTGTTTGTAAGCCATAAAGATGGAAAGAGCACGCAAGTAGAAAAAGAGCTTGTTCCCAGTCTGGTTATTTGATCTATGTGCAGACACAAGCCTGCACGTGCAAGCACATGTCCACACACACACACACACACACACACACATACACACACACAAATTCATATAGTCTCCAACCAATTCAAACCTCAAGTTTGACACCACTGTACTTAATGGACTCTTTGGTAACGTACATCCTAAGAATACCCCATGAAAACAGGAAGTGGTGACAGACTACTCCCTAATCCATGCACACACATACACAGGTGGTTTTATTTGTCTTCCTGGAAATCAATCCCCAGCTCTGCTGTTAAAGCACAGCAAGCCCACTCCTGATGCTCCATTGGTGACCTTGCAGCTACCTCACTTTACTGCCATAGACACGGTCCTGTAACCTTCCACTAAGCTTAGAAAAATCTACTGTGATACTAAAGATGGTTAAAATTGAAGTTTTTTCCCATTTACAGTTTGCAGTGCATCTAAATGCTCCACAGTGAAAGAACATTTTATATCTACACATGTAGGCTCATATACACAAACACATGGTGTAAAAAATTCTCTCATTTTAGTTTCATAAAATCCCTCCAAATCCTGGGGTTTGTTTAGCAGCTTTATCTGATTTTTGTGGTCTTGAAAATTAGCTTGGGTCATAAAGCCTGAAGACTCTGATAGTCTCTGAAACTGGACCTTATACTTCTAGTTTCTATTAGACCCTAGAGAAAAAGGGGAAGTAAAAGAGAAATTTACCCCTGGAAACTCCACTCTCTCCTTGACTGTCCTTATCTCTCTCTCCCCATGCCCTGCTACCTTTGTGGTCCATCATTTTCTCTATTTTGCTTTGTTTTATGGTCTAATATCAGTCCTTTACTCCTTAGTATGAATTAAATTCATCAGCACTTATTTAACTACAATGTTACACATTCACATTTGCATTTTCATTCGAGCCCAGTTGTATAAGGAATATCAGCTAATGACCACAAAGTTATCTGTGCATCTCTGAAATCAGACATTCAGGTCCCTGCTGTGTATTAGAAAGCTGAGGCCCGGGTCTGGTCCTATCACCCTTCAACACATATGTCCACTTTAGCTACAGCATGTCACCACTTGAACTTCTGTCCCTACAAAAGAAGCACACTCTCAGGGTCAGTGCTAAATGTGAAGATGACGGCAAGAACATTCCCAGCCCACGGGCTTTTGAAAAACAATTCTCCTTAGTCTTACTTGGAAAACTGCTGCATACACATGTTGGCTACATATGTGGAGTATCTGACGAATAAAAATATATAATGATTTTTGAGTGTTAGGTGCTGGCAATAGATGAAGAAACTAAATATGAGAGAAGTTAAGTAGCTGAGTAACTAATAACTGAACAGGTCAGTGAACCAGGACTTAAACTGGAAAGAACAGTCAATAACTCCCATTCAGGGGTCCCCTGCTTTCAACATATCAGTTCCCAAGCCACCTACCTCAAGTCTTGGAAAACCCAGGTGTGGTGGTGCACCCTCATAATACTAGCACTCTCAGTAGCAGAAACAAGAGGATCACAAGTTCACACCCAGCACAAGCAACTTGTGACTTGGAGGTACCCTGTCTCAAAATAAATTGTAGGGTTGGTGGCTGGGGATATAGCTCAGTGCAAAGGCTCTGATCTTGATCCCCAGTACTGCAATAACAGTCCTAGAAAAATTTGACTGCCACATGCTGACTAGAAACCTCACACTGATCCTGCCTGTGTTACCGCCAGTCCTCTTGAAGAATTCTTGGTAAGCAGGCTAAGACATGAAGCTGAATACTACACACCATGTTTCTGAACCTCTTGAGCCTTCTGTGTTTACTAGATCACATCCTGCAGGGTTTTAAAAACTTCAGAAAGAAAATTTAGAAAGAGACAGTCACTTATCATTGTTCTCTTTTTGGCATACAGTCCTTGGTCATCCACACACTGTCTAGGACCTACAGAGAGAGACAAAGAAGGGCTCCCAAGGCCTCCAAGGGACCATCTTGTGAGATTTCCCAAGTGAGCTCTGGGACATTGGGAGATAGGTCACCTCCATACCAGGACAAAAGAGCAGTGGCCTTCTGGTACCTGTAAGTGGACAGGGAACAGGTGGTTGACTCTGTACCTGTGAAAAGTTGAAGATACCCACCAGGCTTTATGCAAACAGGATCTAGGGCCCCTAGTCTTTGACTGCCTGTATAGGGTCCAGCATACCCTGCCATCTGTCATCGAAAACCAGTTGAAATCTTGGTCATGACTGGCCACTGTGTGTCACATAAAAGACTCTCACTGCTTGACATTTATAGATTTGTTCACTTATTCAGCTAAAATATAAAAAGCAGTTCTTAGATACCAGGCACTGGCTCAGTCTCTCACTGTACAAAGAAGCCAGACACCATTTTTGCTCCCGACAAGTTGATATGAAAACTGGAAAAAGGGATAAATGACAGAAGGCCAGGTCAGTAGATGCCAAGATCAGCAAATGCTTCTCTACCCAAGGACTTGATTGAACATCACCCAGTATAGGAAGTTTCCAGCCATCTGCAACCCATGCTGCTGTTTCTGCCCTTAGAACACTATTTTGTTCCTCAGACACAGCATTTCCCACATTGTTAAAATTCCCTCTATATACAACTGTTGAATCCTTTAGCTTGTGGAAGAAGAGAAAGCAGAAATGTTTATATAACATCTCCAGACACCTATAGTAGCTGAGACTTTTAAGGAATGAATGAATGTCCTTCAGAGGCCTGTGTGTTAAAGGCTTTGTCCTCTAGGTGGCACTATTTGAAGATGTTGGATCCTTGAGGAGGTGGTGCCTAATATGGAGGTCTTTCAGGTTACTAGGGATATGTCCTGGAAGGGGACCATGGGACCCTCACCCTTTCTCTACTGTCTGGCTTCCCAGCTCTCAAATGAGACTTGCTCTATTGTGTGCTTCTGCCATGATGAGCTGCCTCACCATAGGACCAGTGATAGGCCCAACACAGGAATGGGGGAAAAATAAGAACCAAGAGATATATGTACAGGTACCAATTCCCCTTGATAAATATTATCATTATGTATATCTAAAATGTACCAATAAAATTAATTTGTTTTAAAAAACCTCTAAAACTGTGAGCCAAAAGAATTTTCCTCCTTATAAGTTGGTTCTTCCAGGAATTTGTTACAGTGATGGAAAGCTGACAAAACTAGAATGCATGAATTAACTAATTAATTAATTTGCAAGATCTCTCATCTTCTATATAGACTTCCTTGACACAAATGTGTGTTTGCCAGCCCAAATGAGAAGTTTATTTCCTCTTGTAGAATGTGGACTGTGGTTATTTCCACTCATTGTGCAAATGTACAGAATCTAGGTGAGGGTAAGCTTCATCTCACTTATAAAGAAAATAAGCATGTGTGAGTATGTTGTATAGCAGTCCTATATATAAACTGAGGTGTCCCCAGTAAAAAATGTGGCCCTGTGGGTCTCAGCAGTGATGGAGAGCAAGAAGGGATGTGCCAGGAAGATGAGGAGAAGGAGCCTGCAAATCCAATCTCATTGACTCTGAATGCAGTTATTGGGGGACACTGACCAGTGGCCCAACCTTAAGGATCCTGACAGTGTCTGCTAAATGGCCTGCTCATGTGACTGCTGAGAATTTTACAAATAAATGACACTGGCACCATCAAAGCAGTGCAGGCGTGGTACAGTTTAGGCCAGGTAGGTGTGACCTTGCTGCTACCTGGCCTGGCCTCCCACCATCATTTTGAGCTGTTCCTTTCTTCCTTGTTGCCTGTACCATTTAGGAGAAGATTTTTTTTTTTTAAAGCTCAAGGTGTCATAATGTATGCCTGCCTTTATAAGTGGAACAAAGATCTGTTACACCAGAAATAAGTTTGGAGACTATTTGTCATCCTCATCTTTTCAGTAGAATAAGGAAACAACACATAGATAGTGAAGTCGAAGGAGAGAAGGTGGGAAACATGCACAACAGAACAAGAGTGATCCCCACAGAGGCTCGAGCTGTCCTTTGCCCTTGGTTTTCTGTGCCACTGGCACAGGTGAGGAAATCCGTTCCCAGTGAGTCACCAACACTGAGCAGCCACGGACTGACAAAGATTGATACGGCTGGTCCATGGCACAACAAAAGGAAGAGCAGGGCCAGAGGGTTAGCTCAGTGGTTCCGGTGCCTGACTCGCAAGCACAAGGTCCTGAGTTCGATCCCCGGTAACCACATACAATGCTGGGTGTGGAGACTCACGCCCACCAGCATTCAATACCACATACCACAGTGCTGGGCGTTCTGGCTCATGCCTGTCATCGCAGCACTCGGGAGGCAGAGGCAGGAGGATTGCTGAGTTCAAGGCTTGCCTGGACTACATAGTGAGCTCAGAGCCAGCCTGAACTACAAAGCGAGACCCTGTCTCAAAAAGGAAAAAAAAAAAAAAAAAGGAAGAGCAGATGTGGGCCTCACCAACTTGTAAATTCTCACTTAC